>PVLC010006021.1:15000-72705 GCA_004027655.1 Graphiurus murinus
ATATGGAGGGCTCTTTAAGATCATGTAAGCGCTGACTAAGCGCCATAGCTAGTGTGATCCATGAGGAAATGGAGGAGAGGTGATGTGACACACACAGGTCACATACCTTGGGCGTGCCTGACATTGAGCCTGAGGTGTGCACGTGACCAGTGTATCATAGAGCTGCAAAGAAAGCAGCTCCACTCCTCCAGAGTTTAAACAGCAGGCTAAGTAGGTGGCCGGGTCAGAAGCAGCCTCCAAGTCCCCCTGCTCATTCCTCTTGTGCTCTTGCAGGCCAACCTGCCCCTGCTGCAGCGTGAGCTCCTCCACTGCGCAAGGCTGGCCAAGCAGAACCCTGCCCAGTACCTCGCCCAGCACGAACAGCTGCTTCTGGATGCCAGCACCACCTCCCCTGTTGACTCCTCAGAGCTGCTTCTCGATGTGAACGAAAACGGGAAGAGGCGAACTCCAGACAGGTGAGAGGGTGGAGGACCCTGGGCCAAGCACACTGCCTGCTGTAAGTAGACACGTTTCATGTCATATTTGAGCTGCTGGCCTCCATCTTTTGCAGAATAGCAATTAGCCCTTGTGGCCATCTTGCTCTGGCTTGGGATTTTGCAGAGAGGTGAATCTCTGGCCTGGTCAGTGCAGCTTTTATGCAGGTTAATCTTTGCAAATTGCAGTCTGAAAGCTATGAATGGTAGAAGGTGAAGATGAATGATTTTTAAATGTGCCAGGTACCACTGATGGTTCTTCGAAACGCATCAGCATTAAAATTCCTATTTATTACATAGTTCAACCCAACCACATATTTTACTTTTCAATGTGACTCAATTTGCTGTTCCAAGTTTCCTTAAAATGCAGTGGCTTTGAAAGTTGGACTTTATGTGTTCCTCAGTTAAGACAGTATAGTAGCTCTTTGAATTGGGTTCTGGGTGAAATAAGAGGAAACTTCTGGGAAGTTACACAAACTGAGTGAAGAGTTTTGTAATAAAGCTAATAGACAGTATTTTTGCTGAAAGATTTTATTTACCAGCCAATATTTACTCTATCAGACACTCTGCTCGTGACTTGAGAAGCCTAAGAAATGCAAAATAAAGCCCCTTCTCCATTAAACCCTACACATTAGCTGTAGAATAAGGAATGCAAATGAAACTCTCCATGTACCTTACTAAAATAATTTTTATGAATACTCCATCTTATATGTAATTGTTTCTTGATATAAGAATGGGAAGTCTTAGCAGCATTTTACATAGCATTTTTTAAATATAGAGACTGAAAATGGAAGTATATTCTAGATCTTACCTGTCATATACTTTGTTTCCTTTCTCTGTTTTCCTATTTTTCTGCATTTAATCAGGCATGGATAAGCCCAGCATATTGGCACATGCCTGGAATCTTAGTACTTAGAAGGTTAAGACAGGATCCCAGGTTTGGGGCCAGCTTCAGCACATTACCAAGGCCTTCCACAATTTAGTGAGACTTTGTTCCAAAATAAAAATATATATATAATAGAGCTGGTATGGGGGCAGCTTAGAGGTAGAATATCCCTGGGTTCAATCTCCAGTACCACCAAAAAAGAAAAAAAAAAAAAAAAAAGGGCGTGGGTATAACAGCCTTTAAGAGGTTAATCCTGGCCACAGTTAAGTTCCAGATTCACAAGAGCTTAAGATCCTGGGACTGCTCAGAGACCTCTATCTGTGACTGACTTAGCCACCCTTAAATGTATTAGCTGCTATACAAATCAGAAAATTATTAAAAGCCAGCCAGTTAACAATACAGTTATTACAAAATCTTGTGCTAAGCAGTTTTTACGCTACAAGTCCTCGAAATTTTCTCTTGTCCACATAGGATTTCTTAAAGTTTAAAATTTATAAAGCAAAAAATTAAACATTCGTCTCTTCTTGGCATATTGTAGATCCACCTCCTTATGTGACTTGCCAGTAGAACTCCTTTCTTATTCTTACAAATCCTATTTTCTTCGTGATTTTTAAGTCTAATAGAGTATTTAGTATGTGTGCTCTTAAAGGGAACTGCTTAATCCAGGTGCCTGAGTTGTGTGCCTACATGACACTGAGAACCAAGACATGGCTACAGGAATGGTCATTTGCATGTCTAGTCCTGTCCAATCCTATCCCTTTCATCCTTCAGGAAATAAGTGCTGTGTGTAGCTGCTGAGGTATTTCAGCTCCATGCTTCTAGGATAACATGATAGAAGAGTTAGGGAGAGGCTGGGTGGTAGATTGGGAAGAAGAAAATTTATTTGGGTGGTGGGGAAAAAGGGTTAAACAGGAGCAGGTTTAGATAAATGTAAAGATAATCCTTCAGACAAAATGAAAATGGAAAGGACCTAAACTAGAATTCCTAACTGCTACATAACTATAACATGGAATATAAAATCTTATTTCGTTCATTTGTTTATATTCCCAACCATTTTCCTACTGGCTCTTTCCCAGTATATTTTATTTGAATGTAGCTGACTTTATACTTTTCTGGGACAATCTTGAGGTGTGCTCTGAGGAGTATGTTCACATTAATATCAAAACTTCATATCACATTCCATAGACACTTAGCATTCTTAATCTGATCAGTAGCTCTATGTGTTTGTGCATACCTATACATTCAGGCAGGGAGAGCACTCTTAAAGGAGTCTTCTGTCCTGTTTTCATTTTGCTTATTCATGGATAGTTGCTAGAGTCAGATTTCATATGGTTGATCTTTGCTTGGAACATTCTTTTGCAAGTAGAATACTGAAGTATATGTTATAATGAAAAAATGGCAAATAGGTTTCCCTAGAAGCAGGAGAAAAGTTACTATGTTGTGTAAATACATTTGTATCTTGGAGGAATTTGATCAGAGCTCAGAAAAGAGTATTTTTTTTTTCACGTATTTCCTGCATTTTGTTTGCATATGCATTTTCCTCTTCTCTGGTTATTTATCTGTCTTTCCAGCTCTACTATATGAAATGTTATAGAGCATGGAGCTGTCTGACAGCAGAGCTTTCTTTGTTTTACTGAGTGTTTTGTTGGTGCATATGGTCTGACATGGATGAGCAGCCACGGTGAGATTTTGGAGTCTATTAAACTGGCTCATTAAAAAGATCAATCTGTTTCTGTAATAACACTGGGAGCCATCAGTCACTAAAAGAGGGAAAAACTGACACCTGAGGAGAAAACACATTTTGGTAATTTGTTCATGACATGTCACGAACAAAAGAGCGCTCTCTATTTTGTTTACAACTTTGGGGGTTTAAATTCTGTGACGATTGCTCAGTTAATGTACTAAACAGTCATCACGTGTTTTGGGGATGGGCTCTGGCAAATTTAATTGTCTTCTCATCCTTAAATATTATCGTCACTGGTGATATTTTCCTTAAAAAAAAAACAAAAAACATTGTTACTTACAGAGAAATTCATAGTCTGGGGAAATCTATGACATCTTCTTTTTTTCTTTCTTTATTTTTTCTGTATTTAACAGTAAAATGTTTCCTGATTTATTTCAAAAATAGTTCTGATTAAAGCTGGGCATAGTGGTGCATGCTTGTAATCCCAGTACTTGGGAGACTGAGACAGGAGGATCGCAGATTCAAAGCTTAGCCTCAGCAATGTAGTGAGGCTCTTGGCAACCTAGTGAGACCATAAAGAAATAAAATCAGGCTGGGGGCGTAGCTTGGAGGTAGAATGCCTCTAGATTCAATCCTGAGTACCAAAAATAAATAAATAAAAATAGTTCTGATAAGAGTTCTGAACAATGATACTGAATTGTAGGTTTGTAACAGAATCTTGTAGAACCCAAATTAGAAAAGGATCATTTTTTATTTAAAAATCATGTAATTTTTTGTCCAAAATATTAGGAAAAGAAAATTCTGGTTTGTATTCTTTGTTACTCTGTAAAAGTTTGCTATTTATAGTAGATCTTTATTCTTTTGTCAGTCTATGATGGGGCATACTGAAGAAGGGGCTGGGAACCTTTTTGAAGCCGGTTTAAATGAAACGAATACCTTTACATTTAGAGACTATAAGTTAAGGATACTCTTTTTTGGTACTGGGTATTGACTCCAGGGGCATTCTACCTCTGAGCTACATCCTCAGCCCTATTTTATTCTTTTATTTTGGAACAGGGTCTTGCTAAGTTGTTAAGGACCTCACTAAGTTGCTGAGACTGGCCTCAAACCTGTGATCTTCCTGTCTCAGCCTCCCAAGTTATTGGAATTATTGACGTACACTACCATGCCTGGCACTAGGATACTTTTTAAACGTGCTCACGATGGCTCATAAAAGCACAGCCACTTTGATATGGCGTGAAGAGGGAAAAGATGCTTCTGTTTATGGAGATTGCAGAGTGAATAAAAGTTACTAAGGTTTTAGAATAGTAGTTACATTAATTACCCTGATTGTCCTTTTCTCACAGCTTTGATATCATAGCTTTTTGCTCTAATCTTCCTTTAATATTGTGTTTTCATCAGTTAGGTCACTTTTCTGACTCAGTAGTTTTTTGGCTTAAAATTCAAATGCAGTGATCTTTGGTTTTGTATTAGTATCATTGATTTTGTTGTTTTCCCTTCCCCCTCCCCCACTATCTCAAATGATTGATGTTAGCTATTAATAGACTTCTTATATATCACCTCACTGATCACCAATTGTGTGTGTGTGTGTGTGTGTGTGTGTGTGTGTGTGTGTGTGTGTGTGTGTTTCTGGGGATTGAACCCAGTGGCATTCTGGCATTCTATATTTGAACTACAGTACTAGCCCTTTTTTATTTTTTATTTTGAAATGGTCTCATCAAATTGCTGAGACTGGCCTTGAATCTGGGATCCTGCTGTCTTAGTCTCTCAAGTATCAGGGCTACAGGCGTACACCACCATGCACAGCCATACATCATCTTTTTAATGTGACTGTGCTTTATATTAGTCTCAGTTTAACATTTTTTAGATTCTTATTAAATTAGTATGTATTTCCTCCTCCCCCAATAATTAAATATTTTCTAAAAAGACTTGCTTTAATCTTAAAATTACATAATTGGTCAGCTGGGAAGGATCCTATGAATATGCCTGGCCAACCCCTTCTCTTTACCATGGAGGAATTGAAGGCCCAAAGATTGTGCCTAGAGTTGCAAAGCTTCTTAGTGGAGAAATTAGCATATTTACATACCTGCAATCTTCAGTTGCATAAAATATATTTTTATGTGCAAAATTTAAGGAAGGAGCAACTAAGAATTTTTCTTTTGTCTTTCACTTATTTCCCTAATCACTCAAGTGGGTAAATGCCATCACATAATATTCTAGGGTTTTATATAAGTCTTTTTAATGATAAAAAGAGACACAGCGAAGCCGCTTTCCCGGCATAATGAGTAAGCTAGAAAATGCCAAAGGTTGGAGGGTCACCGGGCAGTCATTCTGAAACTGTATTGGTTGGATACATGAGAACTGTGGTCTTGTTACATACCAGCTGAACTGAGTAGGTCCCTTCTTTTTCTGTAAAATGCATAAGGTTTCTGTAATTTCGACTTTCTAAAGCAAAAACATAGGTCATTTTATTTAAAAAAAAATCATTTGATTGACTATGCAAATAATTAAATTTGTATGATCTATTGAACTTAGTATTCAATGAAGAAAATGTAGGAATTTTATATTCATACTTTCTTGTTTTGCATTGCATCTTTTATGCATTCTTCGATTTCAAGGAGTATGTAATCATCCGTATGGTAATTTTCTTTTATATCAGCCACATCAGTTGTGAAGACTTCTAGCAAAATAGCAGTAAGTTACATTTATATGGTGAGAAGAAGGATAGTGTGGCCATAGAGGATGCTTTGGTCTTAATTGGTGGTCTTCTTTCCATTCCCCTATGTCTGGTACCACCGAATACTCTTTATGCCTTATCTGTATTCCTATGGTTTCTGCTCTTTCCTACTTCTTACGTGTTATGATTGATGTCGTAGTCTGACTCAGTATCTATTATGTGAATTGAAGGCTTCCTGTCATAAATACTATAATAATGGTTACTATTTACTGAACATTTGTAATGTTCCAAGTCCTCTACTTAATAATGTACCCACTAATAGTGCTATTATGTAGATTCAGGAAGATTGGACACTGCGTCTTAGGTCATATGGCTTATAAGAAACACTGAAGCTGGGCATGGAGGCACACATCTGTAATCTCAGTATTTGGGAGACATAGACAGGAGGATCACAGTTTTAGGCCAGCCTCAACAATTCAGTGAGGCCCTCAGAAACTCAGTTGGACCCTGTTTCAAAATAAAAAAATAAAAAAGGCTAGAAGTCTAGCTCAGAGATAGAATGTTCTCCTGGGTTCAGTCTCCAGTACCAAAAAACAGAGAAGAGAGAGAGACAGAGACAGACAGGCATTCTCCAGAGATTCTAACCCTAGATTCTCTGACTCAGGTGCACCTGTATTCTCAAAACTGTGATTCTATACCACCAGCCTCTGAATGTCCCAGTTTGGAAACAGTGCTTTTACGATTTTGCTGAATGCCAGATATGCATTCGGCCCTGTAGATCAACTCTTTTCCTATAGTCCAGGAGCTCTGAGATAACACTCATTTTGCCCTTGAAAATCCTGAGGCTATCAGAGGTGAAGACTCCTGAGTTCATATGGCCAGCAAACAGCAGAACCAAAGTTGAAGCAGCTTCATGGGACTCCGAAGCCCCTGCTCTTTTGAGTATACATTCTGGAGCAGTCTTCTTTCTATCTGATCTCTCCCACACTAAATTTGTACTGATTATATGTTACCTTCTGTGTACAGGTCCTGTATGAAACTATAAAAGTTGTATAGCTCCAATTAAATCATTTTTATGGTAAATAATTTAAATCTAGTGCTCAGTCAAAGTATTCTGGAGGGTTGGGGATCATGTTTTACTCGTCTTCTGTATTCCTGGTGAAGCTCAGGCGAGTACATCGAACATCCTGGGTACCTAAAACAAAATAAAGCACTACAAATAAGAGAATCCTCCACCTTTTACTGCTTGAACAAATAATGAAAGCAAAATTTAATGTAGTTATTTTTAGTAGTATATCAAATGACCTCTACCTTGAATTTTTATTTATTATTTTAAAAGATGCATCTTTGAGCCAGATGTGGTGGCACACACCAGTAATCCTAGCAGGTGAACCAGGAAGATGCCAAGTTTGAGACCAGCTCAGCAATTTAGTGAGACCCTGTCTCAAAATAAAAAATGGGCCGGAAATGTAACTCACTGGTAGAGTAACCATGGGTTCAATCCACAGCACCATAAAAGAAAAAAAAAAAATGCAGGTCTGAACTACAAAAATGAGAACAGCCATGGATGATCCAGGTACCAAATACCAAGATAGGGTCACTGACCACGAAAAACTGGAGGGCTACAACTGGAAAGTATAGACAAATTAGAAAATAAGAAAGCAGAGCTACAAACAGTAGGAGCAGGAATGGAAGATTTCAGCAGTGGCTGAGAGTAGGAAGCACAGGGGGGACAGACAGTAATAGGCAGTGTGACCAAAGAGATCCCTCTCCCCACTGGGGGAGGGGAGGCTCCGGAGCTCCTGAACCCACATATCAATCCTGGAAGGTTCATGCATCACACTTATGTGTCTCAGTCACAAACTGAAGACATCAGCATGGGCTCTGCAAGTGCTCTCTCCTAGGTAGTGGTTTAGCAATAGAGAGATGAAAGATGCTTCCCTCCATCTGGCCTGGCCTGGTAGTGATGCTTCTGGGGCATTCAGCTTTCTGTTCTTTACCATCTAAATATCCCACTTTGCTGTGTGTTGTGGTACATGCCTGTAATCTCAGTCCTTAGGAGGCTGAAATTGGAGGATTGCAGGTTCAAGGCCAGCCTCAGCAACTTAGCGAGACCCTGTTTCAAAATAAAAACTAAAAAGGGCTAGGGTATCTCAGAGATAGACTGTCCCTGGGTTCAATCCCTAGTACAAAAAAAAAAAAAAATTAGTAAATATCTCACTTCCAATGAAGTGATAGCAAAACACAGACCACAGAAGGTTGTCATGAAGAATAAGGTTGATTTTCATTTTAAGGAGACAAGCGTGTAATACATTTTATTTCAGATATATTATTTGACACCAAGAAAAATGTATTATGTGAAATTCTTAAACTCACCTCTTCTGATGAGAACTCTGAATTATGTTTTTAAAATATTATGATTTTTCCCCCTTATACTCAATTCTAGTCTTTCTGTGGAAACACAAACCATGCATATTAGAAAAGGGAAGAAAGACAAGTTTGATATTGAGTTAATGTCTTTGAGCTCTTCTTTAACAGAGTGGCTTCCTCTTAATTTAGATGTGCTCATGTAAAATTCTAGAATAGAATAAATAGTGAAGTGAGTCTCAGTTCCTGGCAAAATATTAGACCTCAGAGGAACCTTAGTGTCTCTATGCTACTTACTCATCTGCCAAGAACCACGGAGCAGGGCGGAGCTAGGCTCTCAAGACAAACAGCAAGCAAAACCCAGGGCTTCTTCAAGACCCAGCTGAGGTGCTGGAAGAGACAGTGATAAGACCAAGATCAAGGTGTCTGGGGATGGAAAGGCGGGCCTGTGCCAGAGATGCTTACAAGATTAGCAATAGGACTTGGATTTGGAGAAGGTTGTAGATTGACTTCCAAATTTCTACTTTGGTGATGAAGTAGGTGTTACAGGAAGCATGAGAGAAAGCCAAGACCAGGTTGCAAAAGTTTCAGTGCTTTGCTATTCAACTATTACTGTCTCTGAAGTGATAAGCTTTATTATTTCACTGGCTCTCAGTGAGGGGACCCAAGATAAAACAGCAGCGACATGACAGACTGGAGAGGACACACCCAGAACCTAGCCCTGCCTCTCCAGACATTACTGTCTTTCTTGGGGGTGGGGGGAGATCCTCTGTTTTCCATATAATTGTATTATTAAAGTAGTAGCACTGACCAGAGGGCTTATCTGAGGATAAATAACATACCTAAACATTTGATACTTGTCAGGATTTATGAAAAGAGACAAAACCACAGGTTGGGCTGGTTTGACATGAAAGGATCAAAGATGTTTTGTATATACAAATCCTATAGGCAGCTGGACACAGTGGTACATGCCTGTGATCCCAGCTACTCAGGAAGCTGAGGCAGGAGAATTGCAAATTAAAGGGCCACCTTCTGCAAATTTAGTGAGACTGTGTCTCAAAATAAAAAGGACGAGAGATATAGTTAAGCAGTAGAGTGTAGTCTAAGGCTCTGAGTTCCACCCCTAGTGCCATGGGAAAAAAATGCTAAAGAGCTGCTCAAAGGTATTTAAAAAATATTTTTATATTCACATGAAAAATAAACTATAAATAATAGTGTAAAGCAAACAACACTGAACTGGGCTAAAGTGGTTGACCTACATACTTACGGTCTAGCCAGAGGGCCTGTGTGTTCTCCAAAACCATGACATTAAATTGTATAGAGTATCATAGAATAATTGTCAAGTTTTAAAACTAGAACCAACCTCAGAAGTCATCTAGTCCAGTGGTTTTCAAACTTTCCTCTTTAAAAACAGGAAAACTTGTTAACTATTTAATGTTAAAAAGTTAGGGGGAATCCCAGTCTTTAGGTAACAATAAGTGGGTTCTTCAAGCCCTCTACATCTTGATTGGTTGGGGAAAAGTTCGTCAGTGCCTGCAGAATGCCTTTAGCACTTCAGGGGCACAGCTTGAAAACCACTGATCTAGTCCAACCCTTTCGTTTTACAGATGAACAAACTGAGGCCCAAAGAGGTTAAGTGACTTGCCCAAGGTCACACAGCTAGTCGTGGAAGAGCCAGGACTAGAACTCAGGTCCCTTGATTTCCAGTCCAGTGCTCTTTCCATTACACCACACTGCCAGTAAGGTAGGTGCTGTGTTAGCATCATGTTCATAGCTATTAATAGTTTTCAGTATTTCCCCACTGACTTCTGCTGGTCATGCATTGAATGTCGAAGTGTATTATTCAGAAATGTATAGGATAAGAAAATACAGAGTAGAATCTCATAGATACACTCTCAGAAGATAAATCAATATCTAGAATGTTTTCTTTCACTTTAAAAAGTTACGTGAAAGCATTGCATTTAGGTAATGTCTGAGCTATACTGGATATTTTAGTCTGATACCAATGATCGATATGTATGGAGTCAGTATGTTTTAGTGCAGACACATACTTCATGGGAGCAGTGTTGAGATTTCTGGCCGCCGTTCCCATGGGGGCTGTGTGCTGCTGTCATTTCCAATATTGGCCAGTCTCCTGTCTCTTGAACAGCGCGTCCTTCTTTAGCTTGCAGTGGGGCTGTGTTTGTTTCACATGCAGCCCTGAGGACTTTCCATCAGGGCCTTGCAGTCCTGCTCCAGCTCCTTCCTCTGGGTCTGGTGTGTGTACATCATCACAGTCATGGTGGAGCCCTGTTGCTCTGATAATCTCGATTGTTGATTCAGTTCGCCCTCAGAGGTTCCTCTCTCCCATTATCAGACTGTCAGTAGGTGACAGGGAAGCAGGAAAAGTGTTCTAAGTCCTCTATAACTTTTTGCCAACTTCAAATAGGGACATGGAAATCTGCAGCCCCTGCGAGTTGGTCAAATTCTTATGGGAAGATTTCCCTGGGAAATAGATGCTGCCACCCATCCAAGGATAAAATGCTGGGCTTATGAGGAGAGTCAGCTGCTGAGAAAAGTGTTGGTTTGGGAGCTATGATTCCAGTCAAAGTTGGATATTATTTCTATCTTATTAAATATAGTTGCCCAGCAATAGAGATATATTCAGCAAGAAAATATTTCGTTAGCTCTACTTTTGTTGGAGAATCAAAGAGCAGTGATTAGGTATCAGGTCTCATTTAAGGAATGCTTATCTTCTGAAAACCAAGTTAAAAGTTCTGTGGGTCACAGGATGAAGCTCCATAGACCTGATGACCCCAGACAGAACACACCAACTCTCCCAGCATGTGTTTTCCCAACTTTAAAATAAGGGAGGGAGTGATCCAGATCTTCCTTCTAGTCCCAGCCAGCTTGGCACAACTGCATCTGATTGATTATGTCCGTGACGCAAAATAATGTTAGCTTAGTTGGAACATTGCTTTCCAATAGAACTTTTGGTGTTGATGGAAATGTTCTACATCTTTGCAGTGTGATTCTGTTGGTTCTAGTCACAGGGAGCTCCTAGCCACAGGGAGTAACTGGCTGTTAGTACTACTACTGAAGAATTGAATTTTAAGCTTTATTCAATTTTGAAATTGGCTTGCATTTTAATTTAAACCACCACTGTGTGGCTACCGTCTTGGACAACAAATGTCTGACAGGAGAGTCAGATGCTAGGTGGAATAGGTGGACGGCATCCATCTAGAGAGTGACGATGTTCTTATCTGATGAATCCTCACCACTGAATACAGTTAGTCTTAGTGTAACTTGTTAGAAGTCAAGTACCTTTTTTTTTTTTTTTTTGCATGAAAGTGTTATCTATAGATTAGTTTTTCTCTTCTATGTGACATACCATATGAGCTTCAACTTATGAAAAGATGTTTGCTAATTTGATGACAAGCGAAGCATTTTCTCCTGTCTGGTATCATTTTGGCCTCAGGATGTGGGAGGTGAATTCCCATAGGTTTTCTGGGAAACTGAGTTTGGTAAGTTTTTGGCAGATAAGGAACATTCTCTGGGTACATCTATGAAAAAAAAAATTCTTCTTTTTTCCCCTGCAGAACCAAAGAAAATGGCTTTGATAGAGAGCCTTTGCACTCAGAACATCCAAGCAAGCGACCATGCACTATTAGCCCAGGCCAGCGGTACAGTCCAAATAACGGCTTATCCTACCAGCCAAATGGTCTGCCTCACCCCACCCCGCCTCCACCTCAGCATTACCGTTTGGATGATATGGCCATCGCCCACCACTACAGGGACTCCTATCGACACCCCAGCCACAGGGACCTCAGGGACAGAAACAGACCTATGGGTAAGGCTGAAGAAGCTGTCGCTGCTTTTGGTATTGGAGGCTTGAATACATGTGTCATAATCATAACTTCTCAACTGAATTGGAGGTTTGAAATCTGATAGGGATAAAACTTCTCTTTTTATTTTCTCCTTTATGTGAAAACTTGATTGGTATTAGTATGTGTTCTCTCTCTCTCTCTCTCTCTCTCTCTCTCTCTCTCTCTATCTCTCTATCTCTCTATCTCTCTATCTCTATCTCTATCTCTATCTCTTATATCCTTAAATACAGCTGTTTAGTTTTTTGTTATTTTGGGGGGAGGGCATTAAGCTTAATATAAAACCCTCAATTATTGTAACAAAAGAAAAATAAATCTTTAGCTTGAATTCTTTTTTTTTTCCTTTTCTCTTCCTTTTTGGTGGTACTAGTGATGGAACCCAGGGGCATTCTACCTCCGAGCTACTCTCCCCAGCCCTTTTTTTATTTTGAAACAGCGTGTCGTTCAGTTGCTGAGGGTCTCACTAAGTTACTGAGTCTGGCCCCAAACCTGCACTCTTCCTGTCTGGGCCTCCCAAGTACTGAGATTACAGGTGTGCACCACTATGCTCTGCTTGAATTTCTTTTAACATGAGAAATTTCATATCCAGCCTGCTTGCTACAAATATTTTTTAAAAATTATTTTTTCATTGTCTTTTTATTTCAGATAGTTTCAGAGTTCATTTTTTTCTAGACTCTATGAGAGTTCACATTTCCAAAATATGATAAGGTATGCTGTCTGTGGCTTACCTCACCATATTTTCCTTGGGGAACACTTGATACTTTACTTGAAAACACTAGTGATTATAGTCAGTATTGTCAGTGTTTGCATTGAAGATCAGAATACAGAAGGAGTGAGTCTAGGAAAATTGGTGTCCTGTTTGTACATGTCTCTTCCTTCTTTGCATAAAACCATTGGATATAAAGCTTTTAGGAGACATTCCCTTCTAAAAAAACAAGTGTATGCCATGAAAAATCAGAAGAAAGAGGAACAAGGTAGGTTTTGATGGATGACCAATGGTTGAGGCCATGGTATCAGGCAGTTAATAAGTGCACTGTTCCTGGGACACCTTCAAGCCTGAGAGCAGCAGCCAGCTCCCTTCTTCCTTTTCCATCTTTTGTGTCCTTTACCTCATAACTATTTGCTGGCAAGCTTTCCTGACATAGCCAATTTGGTGAGCAAGATGCTAGAAAGAACAAGTGATAAAGTCCAAGTGAAAAACCAGAAAACTTTGGAGCTGAGAATGCAAAACTCTGGGAAGCCCAGCCAGCCAACTGTCCCCTGCTGGAATACTAGTGACATTTTTTTGTTGTTGTTTTTGGTTTTCATAGGTAGAAAGAGCCTGATATGCAAAAGTTTGTACATTTCCAGCTAGATTATTAGTCAACAGGGGCTACCATATGTAGAGTCTTTTTCTCTTTCTATACATAACCCTGCAAATGTTTAGAAAGCAGCAAGAGAACATCAGGATGGAAGATAGATGATCAAGGCTTTGGTTGTGAAGTATTAAATTATAGTTCTGGTTCCCCACAACAGTAATTTCTACATTTATACAGTGTGTCAGCCAAAATGGCTAAGCATATAATTTGTGCTTTCTTAATAGCCAATCTGTCTAATGTTCTCACAGGTACCATTTCTGAAGAGCTTTCGGAAGAGGTTATGTTATTTCTCAGTCTAGACTGATAGCTTGACCCCTAAATCAAATGTGATAACAATCCCCTTCAATGCAAAGCCTTATTACTGCTTACCAATAACTTAAAGCTTGAAAACCGTGATTGCTCGTTTTTAAATAGCAGCAAAGTCATCAGGTCACTGTGAGACTAGTTCAGAAGATCCCTTGTTGTAGGTGCTAGGAAATGGCCCATTTCTTAGGCAACAAATGATATTTTCTGAAATATCAGTTACAGTGCACTATAAAGCAATCAGCAAGGAAGTAATTATACTTATGTGCAATGATTATGTTTTCATCTAATAATGTAAAATATCCCTTTATGAATTATATCTGTATCCATTGGTTTTATGTGATTTTCTTCAGACCATGTTCCTTACCTTTTTAATTATATTAGCTTATAAAACTAATAGTGCTAATCTCTATAAGTATCCCTAACCATCCGTAAAGTCTGCCAGAGTTTAGTGTGTGTTAATTCAAAATAAAATCTTGATGTATGAGTAACAAATTATGGTGTTACATCAGGCTGCCATTTTTGAGAATATAAAAATTGTCATAAAGATATACTTATTCTGGTATAATTTATAAATGCCTGTTATATGTAGGAAAATATACTCACTACAATCCTCTAATAAAATATTTTTGTAAGCAGCATTAGTGAGCTTACAGTTTTAGCCTCATGAGCTAGTTTTCTGAAACCTAAGAACTAGTTAAGACTCAGTGAGAGTGCCAAGTGTCCCTAAAGAGAAAATGTGTTCTTTCATGATTATGAGCTATTTTTCCCTATTGCACTCTTCGGGTATTATGAATGGGAATAAAAATGGTATGATGCTGAATATTTTAGTATGTGAAATAGAGAATTAGTAAATGTAAAATTTTTATTTGTCTTATTTTTTTCTAATAAAGATCTGATTTTATCTAACAACCTTCAAAGTTCAAAAGCAGCAAATGAATGTTATATTTCTTCATTAAGTACTTGGGTTCAAATATGTTTCTAATGTTCTTACTATTTTTAAAGAAATGAGGTAAAGCTTAGCATGATTCCACAAATGCTGGGCTCCCATTACCCACAGACATCTTGCTGCCTATTAATTGCTCCAGGTGTTAGAGCGTGCATCATTATAGATTTAGTATGCTAAATTTTTTATTTTATTTTTTGTGGTACTGGGGATTGAATTCAAGGGTGTTCTACCTCTGAGCTATACCCCTCAGCCCTTTTTATGTTTCTGTTTTGAAACAAGGTCTTGCTAGGTTGCTGAGAGTCTTTGTAAGTTGCTGTGGCTGTCCTTGAACCTGCAATCTTCTTGCCTCACCTGCCCAAGGACTGGAATTATGGGTGTGCTGCACCACCATGCCTGGCTGAGTTCTTGGTTCTTAAAGACACATATTTAGATGTTGCTATCACAAAAGTCCCTATTATATTTATATTCTTGTCACCCTCTAGTTGTTTTCTGTGATGACTAATTTTAATGGTAGTGTTTTTCCCTAAAACACAGACAAACAAGTCAACAAAAATTACATGTTTTCAAGCATTTCAACTTGAAATAATCACAACAAACAGATATTAGTAATAACTAAATATTGCTTTCCCCTAATATCTTTTCTATTATGCAAATTAGCAAAACATATTTGCAATTTTACTTTTTTACCAATAGGTGGCATTGACAAATTTTTACTTTTATAAAATGTATCTTGGGTATGTTCTAATTAGATAGGAATGATGCAAAGCACTTTATATCTAGTTTGTTTTTAGTTTGACAAAGAACTGTCATAAATGTATTCACTTCTATTATTAATGAAATTATATTTTGTGATTGGTTGAAAAGTCATGTGATGTTTTTTTCTCTGTCAGCTAGAAAAAAAAATTCTAACCACTAGTTTACAAAAAGTGGAATGCAGTACCTTATAACTCTTATTGTCATTTAATTAATTTTGTGGTACTGGGGATTGAACCCAGGTGTGTGTATGTTACTTCAGATTGAACCAAGAGGCATTCTATACCCCAGCCCTTTCTAAAATGTATTATTTTGAAATAGGTTTTCACTGAGTTGCTGAGGCCGGCTTCAAACCTGTGATCTTTCTGTCTCAGCCTCCCAATTACTGGGATTACAGGTGTGGACCATCATGCCCTGCAATGGACTTCCAGTTTCTTTACTTGAATATATGATACTTGTCAAATTATAACCCACAGGCTGATTTTTTTTCATAAAAAATATCTTGCCAATTTTACTGTTTTGTATTGTGGTAAATTGAATGTGTATATGTAGTTTTCATATTATTTATGTTCTCTCTTCATGGCCTAAATTTATCAGTGAAGTATGTGTATCAGGACAATATACATTTATCACAGTGCTGAGCTGGGTATGGTAATACACACTTGTAATCTCAGTACTTGGGAGACTGAGACAGGAGGATCTTAGGTTCGAAGTCATAGCAACTTAGTGAGGCCTTGTTGCAAAATAAAAAATAAAAAATACAGCTGAAGGTGTAGCTCAGTAATAAGATGCCCCTGGGTTCAATCCCTAATTACCACACACACACACACACACACACACACACACACACACACGTGCGCATACACACGCATACACACACACACAATTGTTCTAAAATTAAAAAATAACTTTTTACTATTTTTGCTTTAGAAAAGCATATCCCTGCTCATATAAAATGATTCATGCTGTTTTTTTGTTTTTGTTTTAATGCAGGGCAGCCACATACCAACACTGCCCAGTGTCTACTCATGATATCTTGTATTTATCTATTTAGTACTGGGAGTTGAACCCAGGGCCTTACACATGCTAAGTATGCTCTCTAACACCATGCTACCTCATAGCTCCAGTTCTTTGCATTTATTTAAAGAGTTAAGAATATATTTGTGAGCCGGGCATGTTGGCGCACGCTTGTAATCCCAGTACTTGGGAGGCTGAGACCAGAGGATTACAGGTTCACAGCCAGCCTCAGCTGCTTAGTGAGACCCTGTTTCAAAATAAAGAACAAAAAATAGGGTTGGAGGTATAGCTTGGAGGCAGAATGCCCCTGGGTTCCATCCCCAGTACTGCCAAAAAAAAAAAAAAAAGTGTTTTTATTTAGGGAGTGTTATATGGATAACTAGCTGCAGCCGCAGTTATCATGTAATTTTGTCTCCTTGTATGTAAACTAAAGTGTTCTGATCAGATGACCTCTAAAATGCCTTCTAGTTCTAACATTTTGTCATCCTGTGAGGTAGCCATTAGGTAGTTCTGAAATCAAAGTATGACTTGTGTCTCCAATCAAAATCAAATATATTTTTACGTCTTGGAGTTTGTCCACATAGTCTGGCTATTTGCCAGTTTGCATATGGATTATGTACTAAATGCTTTAGGGTGGTTAAGCCTTCTCTATATTTGTAGGGTTGCATGGCACACGTCAAGAAGAAATGATTGATCACAGACTAACAGACAGAGAATGGGCAGAAGAATGGAAACATCTTGATCATGTAAGACATCAGTAATCATTTAGGTTAAAAAAATGTTTTGAAGAAAAACTGAAGTGAGGTTATGTGAAAAAATAAAAGCTTAAAGATGCAGTAAAAGTACTATTTTTCCTGCTCTCCTTGGTAAGGAACAAAAGAAGTGTGAATATTTGAAGTAGAATATAGAATTTGATTTCTAAATTGCTTTGTAAGCCACCTAAGAAAAATATTCAGATCTTGGAAAAAGACCAGCAGGCTACTTTTTATTGTGAGAGGATCATTTAGTTTATAGACTAATGGCTTAGTATTTGGAAAAGTAGATTTAGTGGCTATAGCACCTTTAGATGAAATCTGTCATGACTTAGAGTCACACTGCCTACTTTTTCTTCTCGTTCCCATTGAATTTCCTCAGAGATTGGGTCCGGGTTTCAAGTTCAACCATTGAAAATATCAGACTGAAGCCTTCAGGAATAAAATTATATCTTGCATTGTCCTGAAAGATTTTTTTTTTAAATACCCACCGAGGTTCTTTAATTTGGGGTGATTTATATGGTCTTCCTTTTCTCTCTGTTTCTTACGTAGCTTTTAAATTGTATAATGGACATGGTAGAAAAAACAAGGCGATCACTCACCGTACTAAGGCGATGTCAGGAAGCAGACCGGGAGGAATTGAATTACTGGATCCGGCGGTACAGTGACGCGGAGGACTTGAAAAAGGGCGGCAGCAGTAGTAGCAGCCACTCCAGGCAGCAGAGTCCCGTCAACCCAGATCCGGTGGCACTAGGTATCCTCCTTCAGATGAGATTCTTTAATAGACATGTCTTGATTTCCAAAATAAGGGATACCTAGGGAATTTAAGCACAGTGAACACTTCGTATAGCCTCAGATATGTCTTGTTTATCTGTTAGGAAAGTGGGCAGATTGGCTTATCAAGAAATGGTCACCAAATCCACCCTCCTTTTCCAGGTGCATGTATTGAGCTGTGGCAGAGTTTCAAAGCTAAACCAAGGTTTTGTGTGCATCATTGAAATTTGTAATGATTTGACAAGTTCATGGTATAGCTGTTTGGTTCCTGCCTTAAACCTGCAAAAGCACAATCATATGGAATAAGCCCACAGCTTCTGCACTTCTAAAAAAGTCTCTAGGAGCTTTTGTCACTGCACACCAGTGTTTGACAGCACTGTGCATGGTTTTTTAATTTTTAATTCAAGATAGAGCCTCTAAGACAATCTTGTTTTGTAGCTGTATCTTATATTTAAACAAAAAATCTTTTTCTCGACCCAGGCAGGGTTTTGAGAATCTGCATAGTTTGTTTACTCCACTTGAAAATTAATGATAAAGATGTTGCTGTCTTCCTTTGATCTTAACAGACTGCTTAATCATGATTTTATTAATTCTTGTTATATAATGGCACTATTAATAGACTTGTGTTTTAGAAATTGACTGCCAGTATGTGACTATATTTAGTATTGATATTTGGGGATTTTGTTGGCTATAAATAGGATATAATCATAATCCCAAAGATATTGAAAGAAATCTTCAAATAGAAAGGGTTTTTGAATGCTCTGCAACTTCTACCTACGTGAATAATACGGTGTCATCATTTATGTTGCTGGCTATTATGTGTACCATTTGAGCAAACTCAGTGGAGATGGATTTGTGTAGAGTGTCACTCTGTAATCTCTAACGTGTTCATCCCCATTTCTATCAGCTCACTCATGTTAGTGTACAGTCTTTGCTACAAAACAATGTTAATTGCACATATGCAAATTAAGCTTGTGACTTTGACATCATTGGCACCATCACTGTCAAAAATTAAAAACTTCTCTAGCTCTTGATCACATCTTTTTTTCCCTTTATTATTATAATCATTCCTAGCCAGTACAGTTTCCTTTGCACTTAGATTTGTGGATTTCTACTGATCCTTGAATGCTGAATGCCTATTACCATAATGAGTATTAAATAAAGGAAGATTCCTAGCCACTTAATTTACCCAGTAGGCATTATTCTAAAACAGACTTTAAAGACAAAAGGGTATCTGTCAAGTTGTATTAGAGCAAGCAGTGAAAACAGAATTAAATTTGATTCAAATGAATGTTGGTTTAAACGAAGCTATTTGGAACAGAGTAAAATGTACATCTTGTTCTTATTTCTTTATTGTGAACTAACATTGGTTAATCATGGCAGATTTTGGTCAGGACAAGCAAAGGAAAACATTTTTAAACATCTAACGTAGGTAAAAAATTGAGATCCTCAAAGTAAATGAAACTTTAGGAGTGGAAATGCGAAGTTTGGCCTGTTCTGTGGAACAGAACTGATGGAGTTGGTGCTTAGTGAGTGCTTCCAGTGGGCCAGGCTTCCTGCTAGCCCTGATAATGAATGGAAGAGATTTCTTCTTTTTTTTTTTTTTTTTTTTTTTTTTTTCCCCCAAAGGACCTTTGGCTCTAGTGGAACAGATAGAAAGGGAACAGTGTTATAGGCACAGGACATTACTTCAATCTCAGCCCCTAAACTGATAGCATTGCTATTATTTGCTGTCTACTACAAAAAGAAAAAAAATTAGAAATTGGTTGGACTTCATACCTAAGGTGAGCTGTCATTCAGACATCGAATGAAGGCAGTGACCAGTTTGTATATAGTCACCACCAGTACACACAGGTTCTGGTGATGTCGAGGTACTCCATGTTCTCCTGAAAGAAAAGCTCCATTTCTGTTTGACATAACCAAAAGAAAAAACTTGATTTTTAAAAATTATACTACTTTTAGTGATGTTTAATGAGTTTGTATTTTTGGTAAAGCTGAGATGTTGCTTTGGTTTTAAGCTTGGGTAGGTTATATTATCCAAAGGTCACATATATTTCATTTGTTTGTTTAGACTCTAAACAGTCACGTTTTATGGACACAGAACCCTAGATTGCCTATCAAGAAATCATCACAACTATCAAGAGTGACACAGGACACAGTACTCAAATTCTAGCATCCAATAGTTTTGTTTTTCCTCATATATCCTTGCTAGTTGATTCTTGAAACCTTTGAGTTCCATTTTCTGGAGCTAGGCTATAGTTATAAATAAATGAATAGTTTATAATCATGAATCACAATCATTTACATTAAGTGTTCTCTGTCTTTCAGGCTTTAGAGTTGAATGTATTGATGTATGTGATGAAATTAGAGATTATTGGCTAATGAATCTATTTTCTGTTGCTGGAAAGTGTTTAATGGGGTATGTGCACTATGGGTATGTGTGTGTGTGTGTGTGTGTGTGTGTGTGTCCCCTATGGTTATGATGTATGTTTCTTTTAATCTTATTTTCTCAATTTTTTAGCTGTCTGGTTTCAAATGAGACCTTTAGAATATATTATAGAAGATATCTGGTTCGAAATATTGCTATGCCTGCTTCCCTAACTTGGAAACACTGGGAATGTTTAGTTATACACACATTCTTTGCATTTTTAACTTGTATTTGGGGACAGCACAGAGGAGAACGTAACTTCAATGACTGATATGTTGTATTTTTTAGGTGCAATACCGTTCTCACTTTTGAAATACATCCATAGTATTAAGTCAGTGTGGGGAACTAGAAATATAACATGATTAATGTATGCTATTACTAATTGGATTTTAGGAGTTTTCCCCAGATAATAAGTATTCTATTGCAAATATCCCCTGAAACAATTTTAAACATAAGAACATTCTGAACTCATGATGTTATTTCCATTCTTTTTTTTTTTTTTTTGCGGTACTAGGGATTGAACTCAGGGGCGTTCTAACTCCGAGCTACACCCCCAGCCCTATTTTTTATTCTTTATTTTGAAACCGGGTCTCACTAAGTTGTGGAGTGCCTCACTAGGTAGCTGAGGCTGGCCACGAACCTGGATCCTCTGGTCTCAGCCTCCCGAATGCTGGGATTACAAGTGTGCGCCACCACGCCTGGCTTTATTTCCATTCTTTAAATGCAAGTCGATTCTTGAAGGACTTTTCAAACGATAGATTTTCTTTGGAATGTTAGATATGAAATATTCTTCATTTACTTAGGGAAAGCTCCAAATATGCAACTCTTAACAAAATTAGCTAATTCTTAAACTATCGTCTTTCTTTTTAAGTTGTGATTTGTTTACACACATAAATTTTGTTACATCATATACTTCCTTGAAAAGCAAGTTGATGTGTGATCAGAGAGGACAGATTTAATCATTACCATAGAATTACTTTGATACATATAGCTAAGTAGCTGCTGGTTAGCTCTCAGGGTATTCCTGTGTTCCTTCAGGTTTTTCTGCAGTTGATTTCTCTTCCTTTGTGTTCAGTTCTTTCTTCTCTCAGTATGCTGCACACACCACTCTCTTGGTTTCTCACATCTTATTTGCTTTAAATTACTTTTTTCGCTGGTTTTGGACTATTCTCAAATCTTTCATTGTGTGCTCTCTGTTTTCAAGAAGTCTTCCACCACATTAGAGAGGGTTAAATTTTTATCTAATGGTGAGTTTAAGACAGAGCCATACAGCTCTGAAATATGAGTGCATTTATCCCATGTTTTTTTGAATGTATGAATATTGTGATGGCAGGGCAGTTAATTTAGAAAATACTTTTATGTATGCTTTGGTGTAAGGGTTTAGCTCTGGCCAGAGGAAAAAATGTCAGAAGTTTTCTGTTTAAGTAGAATGAAAATCCAATCTGATCATTCATACAAAACTTAGTCATTTGGGATCTTGTTGAATTTGTAGTTTTAAATTGCTCTAGTTGGAGAAGCAGGATGTGGTCATATACACCTTAATCACAACTCTCGAGAGGAGGAGGCAGAAGAATCGCAAGATTGAGGTCAGCCTGGGAAATTTAGTGCAACCCTGTCTCAAAAAATAAGAGTGGATGGTGGCTGGGGATGTGGCTTAGTGGTAGAGCACTTCTATAGCATGGGACAGACATGCTATGGGTTTAATGCCCAGTACTTCCCCTCACACACAAATTGCTCTAGTTGGCAAGTTTTATGATTTTCATTTGATTGAATTATATAATTCTTCATTGGTATCTAAATCCCTGGAAAATCTAGCATGAAGGTTAAAAGCACAGATTCTGAGTATGCTGTCTAGATTTGAATTCCTGATTCCTCTTTCTACTTGTTTTGTGACTTTTGGTAAGTCACAATCTCTTTGTGCCTCAATTTCCTTGTCTGTGAAAATGAAGGTATTGATACATATTTTTTAGGATTCTCTGTGAGGATTGAGTTAATAGGTCTAAATCATATACGGCAGTGTTGATGTATAGCAGACATGACGTAAGTACTGTTCTTAGTCCTAATGTGCAATCTCAAAAGAATTTTAAAGAATAGTGGTATGTGGAACTAGTAGGGTTTTTGTTTGGTATATAAGACTGTGAAATTATGATAGAGTTTTTGATACTTTTTCATCTAGAAAACATTTCCAAGCACTAATATTTAGATGGCTACTTTATCTAATAGGCAGAGCTTAGAAAAAAAATCTCTTAAAAGTAGTTAATCTATTTTACCTTTAGGACCCTAATTCATAATCTGTGGCTGTAGAAAAATAGTTTTCCTTCAACCAAAGAAATATTATTCAACTTCTATCAGAACATAAAAACCACAACCACATTACTTAGAATACATCTTTATGTAAAAAGTTTGGCATTTTATATGCTTGTATTGATTCCTTTAAATCACATCATGAAATTCATCTCGATTACCTGGCTGACTTCATAGTACACATACCTGCTATATTTAAAATGTCTATTTAAGTATATTGAGCTTAAAAAACTGTTAGTTAAATAAGTCCATCTTTTAAAAACAAAAAGTTGATTGCCTCCTGGGAACATTAGGTATGTTTATTGTTAAAGGTAGAAATTCTAAAGCAGTTTCTAGCTTCTAGGTTGGGTTTGGGTTGCCGAAACATAAAGTTGAGATTTCTGGATGTATTATCCTTAAAAACAAGTGACATTTGTCAAGATGGAATCACTTAACCTTTCTTTTGATGGTTTCTGTACTAGATATTATCATGATCACAGCCTCATTCTGCCCGCTACAGGATGAAGGCCATACCTAGGTGCCGCCAAGCTTTGAGCATTGCTGTCCTGGGTCATGTGAGGTCACATTGATTCTGCAAAGGCTCTCAGCTCATCCCTTCATGTATATTGATGGCGGCCCTTGCTGTATCTAGTATCCAATGGTCTCCATTCTGTCGTAAGTGTAGCACATCTTCCATCTCTTTCATACATCACAGATTGCTCCTTCTGTTCTTTCCCATTTCTTATAACATTTCCTTTCACTCTGACTTGGTCTCCTTTCTTCATAGATATATATTATCTTAAGGAGGCTGCCCTCTCCTCTTTCCCTCTCATTTCCAAGCAATATGAATCTCAAAGCAAGCTAAACTTAATTTAGAAGAACTTTTCTCTAATTTTCCCATCTTTTGGTAGTGACATATGTGTACATGTCTTATATTTTAAACTATCTCCTATAGGCTCTCCTGCCCATTTTTATGGTAACTGATATTTGATAGGTAGTTAAGAGTGAATAGTTAAAAAATTCGCTTCCTTAGAGTATAAGCCTTAGCATTTTAACATATTTTACAAAGATTTGTCTAGATTAGCTAATATTCTAAAAAAATAAAATAAAATAAAGTCCCAAGCGCTGTCTTTTGTTTTCATATTGATCGATTTTAGGATTTTTATCTATTAAACTCATTTTTGCATATATAGATTCTGATATTACTACTGTTTATTCAGAAGAAATATTAAATGCTTTAATCATTTGGTTTCTATAGCCATTAAGGTAACATCTTTAATATTTTTAGGGAATCCAATAGATTCTGAGGAATACACCTACCACAGATCACTCTGTTCTTTCTGTTGTTAGACCTGATGTTGAACAAGAACACAGTAACTTAGAACTGGAGAGAATATTGCAAAATGTGCACATATATTTATTTGCCGTTAGACTTGGCTAGTTTGAGAGAAAAGATTCTTTAATGTAGATTATGGTTGAGAACACTTTCGCATGATTGGCTTTGGTATTTCTTTGGAGTTTCTAGGTCAGGTGGGTCTCAATGGATGTGGCAATATGTCTTTGAGAAATTCAGGTATCAGTAGCCAAGGTAAAATCCTGTGCAGCTTCCTAATGTGGTGTATGAACACTCAAGATGCCTACTCTACAGCACATGGAAGGTGGAAGCCCTAAATGTTTAAGTAAATTTGAAGGCTATAAATATCCAAGAGGTTTAGGTTAAGAGTTACAAAAGTGTTATCTAAGAGGTCTTCTGTGGACACAGACAGTATATTATTAACTGCAGAAATAATTTTCATCCCCAACTGACATGTACCCCAGGAATTTAAAAAATTGCTTGTTTTATCTTGCGCAATCCAAACTTTTCCAATGGTTTTGCTTTCCTTAAAGCTTTGCACTATTTGGTTACATGCTAGGAGAAAAAAAAGTTTATAGTACTTTATTCATCTTAGTTATTTGTAAGTAAATAAGTATATACCCATTCTTATTGACAGACTACTAAGTAATAATAATAATAATAATAATAATGAAGATAATAAATAGCAAGCAGTGTCTATTGAGAGTTCAGGATGTGCCATACCAAGCATGCAACAGAAAATACCTCCTTCAACCCACAGAGCAGCACTCAGATGATAGTATTGTCCTAACTCTGCAGATGAGGCCCCTGAGACATTGGAGGAACTAACTAGTCTGATGCCATCTAGCTAGTAGTTAACAAAGCTGAGATTCAGCTCCACTCGGTTCTAGAACTAACTCTTTTCTCTCTATGCTGCCTGGGACTAGAAATTAGTATCTTTTATGCATGAATTTTGGATAACTTGACATTACCTTTCTTACTAATGTTTGGCTATTTATCAAAAAGCAATTTTGAGGTTTTTCTCTCAGCTAAGATCTCAAGATTGCTTTTTGATAAATAAATTCATTTTACTAGTTTGTGAAAGGCAATTTTTTTCTGTCTTTGGACTTGACTGATTTACTTTTAACCAGTTGGTTATACTAAAGTCAAAGTCTTTTATCCTCAAAAATTGTCTTTAAAAGTTGTCATAAATAAATATTTCTCTTTCATTGTATCACATGGCTAAATATGAGCTTCATTGTGTTTTATTTCTTCTGGAGATATTTATAGTTGCATGGAAGGTAATCTAGAAAAGCCCAATTGGTTATGTTATATTTTCTTTAAGTTGTATATGTACCAGTTTTGGCTAGCTTTCTTTGAAGAATGAAAATTATTTGAGCATAGAAATGAGTGTGAAAATTATAATACATGTATATTTCCATTCCATCGGATTATTAAATGATCATGAGATTATAAGGTAAATTTTAAAAAGAAATTTTGATACTGGGAGTAATTTTAGACTTTAAGAAGTATTGCAAAAAATAGTATGACGAGTTTCAACATATTATTTACCAAACTGTTATAAACCTTTCCTAATTCAACATAGTTGGAGAAATCTAGTGTCCTGGCCAACTGATCATCTATGTTCCCTAAGAGGATTCAAAACATTTATTTGTATATAGGGCATTCAAATGTAATGACATACACTCGGCTAAATTGATTTTTCTTTTCTTTTGACCTTCAACATATCATTAAAGTATTGTTTAAAAAGTTAGTCTGCTACTTGGCATTTCTTCCATATGTAAAGAAAATTTCAATTCTACTTCAAATTTACTATGGATTGGATAGTTATTATATTTTATAAAAGTTGATGACTTTCTTCCTAAAAACTTCCAAATATTTAGGCTTTGTCATGGCATATTTAATCTGAGAAACACGCAGTGCATATCTTAGCTATGGAAGAGGGATATACTTTATTTTCAAGCATATCTAAAAAATATAAAATTTTCATGTAATTTTTGTGAAAATTAGCACTATTATGTCAATTTGAATATTATTTTGAAATATCACTTTTAACTTTCTTAAACTTTTCAAGTTTGAAAGCATAATATGCATAGCACTTTATTTCCTTTTCTGGAAAGCACATATCAGATTCTAATTGGTCAACTAAATGTCTGTGGATTCATTCGATTGGTCTTCCTTGCTTTCACCCATACCAAGTTCATGTAATCTAATTTGCATGAAAAATTTTAACACTCGGTGAGATTTTTAAAGACGTAATTAAGTATGAGAACTGGTTAACCATCAGGTAGGATTCCCTATTTGTTGAACAGTGGTAGAGTTAGAACTATGGAAATGACATTACCCTAACATTTGATATTTTTTTTTAACTACCAGTTTGACTCTTGAAAGAAAATGTACAAAATATAATTTACTTTCTTTAACAACATAAAAGATACCTATAGAAATTCCCACAGTGAGCAAGTGCTATGAAGAGCATTCCCAAGCATCATATTGTAGAATGAAATAAAGTTGCTTTGGGTTTGAGCAGGGAAAGCAGTTAGGCCATTGACCTTCGGTTCCCTTGGGCTTTGGTGGCTGGCCTTGCTATTTTTGTGTGTTTTCTAGAACTGAGATATTCAGCCTTTTAAAATCAGATTTTTGTAAGGAAGCCAAGAGTGGGGGCATTGCTTGCTTCCTCTGTGTAAAGACAGGACAACACTGATGGTGCTCTCCCCTTCTCTCCACCCTCTTCCTGTCCTTTCAATAGATGCACATCGGGAATTCCTTCACAGGCCTGCATCTGGATATGTGCCAGAAGAGATCTGGAAGAAAGCTGGTAAGAATTGTTTAAAAACACGAGTTTAGTGTTCTGGCAGCTGTGTGCAGTTGTTAATGCAGTGATGTGAAGAATGACAAGAAAGGACTTTACTGCTAACAACAACAATGGCAAAAACAAAACAAAACAAAAAACCCACAAAACAAAAAAACCCTCATTAATATTCTTAAACTAAGCCTGATTAAAACATGAAATAGTTTTTATTTTAGTAGCATCTGCTAGTGCCGTTATAATTGAAAGGCTGGCAATATTTCCTTTATAAACTCCTTTTTTGTCAGGAACTGTAATGGTTTCAGGCTGAAATTTGGTATAGGAGGTCTTAGCTTGCATGCAGTTTTTCTTTGATAAAAAAATCAACTGTTTTGGAAATTTAGCTGCATACTTCAGCAATTTCCTCTGCATTCTTAAAAAAAATCATATCAAATCTAGTTGCTTTGTTAAGAATTTTGTTATAATTAACTTTTTAAATTGATCTGTGCTAATATTCAATAATCAGAGTAAATTACTTTTTAAGTTAAATGACAAAGTGGCTAAACTTCTCACTCAACTTCCCATGTACCATGATCTGCTTTCTGTTAAGAGGTATTGCTCTATATTTTATAGTAGAATTGAAGCTTCTGATGACCCATTCACTTGCTATTGGTCTTTGAAGTTCAGATCTGGCACAGTCTTGGTGGAACCCCAGCTGAGCAAAACCTATATACAACCCAACTCAGAAGATAATGCTTAAGACTGCTTCAAGAGTTAAAGATGACATGAAAAACTTATACTGCAACCTTGAGCTGCCGTAACCCCAACTGTTAGAATAGCTTGTCTGTTTGAGTTGCAGAACTAGGAAATGCTGTTTCTACAGACAGTCATAGGGTCTAGGGCTGGCAGCACTAATACAAAGAAAAAAGTTTGTCGTTTTTTCTACAAAAGATTTCCCTCTGGGTTTTGATTTGACTCAGCTGTGTTTGTAGTTCTGTGCAACTTCCTGAATCTATGGTCACTTGTATCTTATGCAAATATTATTGTAGATTTTCTTAGAAGTACAAGTTTTTATTATTTATCAAGTTATCTATTTATTTGTAGTATTGGGATAGAACCTACAACCTCATATGTGCTAGGCGAGTGCTCTACCACTGTGCTACATCTCTAGCCCAGAAATACCAATTTTTATAAGTAATAATAAGTTTCTAAATCTGATAGGATTCTAAGTTTAGTAGCTTAGGTGAAGAACCAGAAAGTGCTCTTGCATATCCAATACGCAAATCAGATCCATCAACTTAAATATTAAAATGTCTATGTTGCTCACCTATACAGTAAAACCTTATTTATGGTGGTAATAGTCATGTGATTCTCCCAAGCTATTCAAAACATGCTGGGTGCCACCTACCTGAAAAAGAGTTGCTACATCTCTTCCTTCTGACCATTTTTCTTCTCCATTTTTAAGCTGTCAGTTCATCTTACTCCAATAAGAGGTACAAAGAATTGTCATTTTGGACAGCAGAAGTATGACTTTTTATGTTGAGAGGAAGAGTCTTTTTCTGTTTCCCTTCCTTATGTGTATTTAAGTTAGTCTTGATAGTTCTTAAAGAAAAATTGACAGTAAGGTCTTGTGTAATCCAAATCCTTCTGTGCTATTATCTGCTCAAGTCTTTGTTGGACTGCTATTAAGTGAGAGTAGATTTTCCTGAATATACCACCTTTGTTGGAAAGTCAACTTGAATAGCAAAGCACAAAGGAAGTTCCACCATAAGTGGTAAGCAATTGGAAGCAGACTCAAAACTGCACTGTGTATTTCCCACTTAATCAGTTTTTTCTCTACTTGACATATATAATCTCTTGAATCCACCATTATTTTTCTTTACTGTTTTGTGGGTCTCTGCACCCAATTCTGACATACATTTTGATGTGGTGGACTAAGAAGAAAAAGAACAACACTTGGTTCTGTTGTGTCCATGCACTCTTTAGGGGTTAAACCTGCCAGAGAAATCTTTGGATATTTTTTAGATGTGTCTACTGTCTATAGTAGGTCTTTATTCTAAAATATGATTTGGTTATGATGCAGATTAAATTTATAGTTTTCACAGAGGCATTTGTAATCTGCATAAGAACAATTTGGGATAATTTTTATGAGTGAATGCTAAACTTTAAGGAGTATATGAAATCCCTAAAGTACGGATAACTGCCTTACGTGGAAATCTCCAATAACTGCCCACAGTATTCATCTATGTGGGCATCTTAAGAGATGTGTCTGGAGTTTCCAGTGTCAAATTGCCCAACATGATGAAAATACCAAGGACACAATGTGACATCTGCACTCAGTTTTTTAAAACTTGAAAGTTTTTTTCCCCAACGATTCTAAAATTGTCTGTGAAAAGAAAAAAATTAGAAACCTATTAATGTGTGTCCTTGCAAATTAAGTACTATACATTATCTTTGTGGCAAAAGATAAAGTATAAAACATTTTAAAAATAGCAAAGGGACATAACTCTAAAGTGTTCTAAATTTTTATGTAGTATAGCCAGTGTACCCTTGTTCACATAAAATTATAATAACAAAATATATACTGTGCTGGAAATTATGTCATATAGTGTGTGGGGGGGTTTTAGCACTATTTTATTTATTTTGGAATGATTTCAAACTTGCATAAAAGTTGCAAAAGAAAAAGAAAAAAAGTTTCCCTATAGCTTTTGCCCAGATTTTCCGTTTTACTAATATTTATTCTAGTACTTTCTTTTTTTCTTCTTCTTTCTTTCTCTGATCAGATACACACACACACACACACACACACACACACACACACACACACAATTTTCCCTGTATTTATTTGAGTAACTTGCAAATGTAATGTCTCTTTACCCTACACTTTTTAGTGTTTATTTCCTAAAAACAAGGTTATTCTCCATAATCATAATATAGTTACCAAAATCATGACCCAAACATCGATACAACACTATTATTTCATATGCAAACCTTTGCAAATTTTGTATGTTCCTCTAATAATACTGTTTAAAAATATATTAATGCACATTTTTAAATACTAGAAATCCTATCAAATGTTGATGACTCTAAAAGTAGTATTTTAAAAGCAACAGCAAATATAACAAATGCACTCAAAAATTACAAAAGATCTTTTATAAAACTGGAAAAAACATCTAACATAAAGATGGTTTCAAAATTGCAACTGAATGTTTTCTTCAGTATATTTCTTTTCAAACGATCAGAGAATGTTTGCAGTTGGTAATAAATATTCAAGCACCTTGCAAATGTCCTACCAATTCTCTTTGCTGATCTGTATATGCCTGTGGGATTAGAATAGGAATGCATAATTTAAATATAAATTGCCTGATTTGCATATACAATTAGTCAAGCTACAGCTTTGATCGTAAGCAAAAATTATTGTCCTGTATTACCACTTAGATAGAATTTTAATTCACCTTGAATATTCAAACTAAATTAGACCCTGGATGTATAGTTAGAAGGGCAGTACTTCCCTGGTGCCCTGAGTCATTTATGATAGGGTAATAAAGGCATCTTTCGCCTCCTGGTGAGAAAAGGTGTTGTAATCTCTGTCTGTAAAACCCTGATTCTCTTCAGATTTTAAATGCATACCTCAAAGCTGCTAACAAAGGCTTAATACATCTTAGTTAATAATTTCAGTCTTGATCTTTATGTTTTAGTTTGTAAAACCTAGTGGATAGTAACTGCAAATGACTATACTCAAGAATAACAGCTACAAAAGTCATGATGGAATTATGAGTGGGGAATCTCTGCTGGCCCTCAAGTCATGGACTATAGATGTGTGACATAAAATATAGGAATTTAAGAAACCCTAGGAGTACTTGCATCTCTTACATTTTTAATCTACAGTAAAACATTTTTATTAGGAATCTATGTTTTTAATTAAACAGAACATTTAATTAAGGTGCTTTTTAAGTGGGTGCAACAATTAAGTGCAAACACTTGAATGAGACATGTCATAATTAGTTTTAATAGAGTGTTAATTGGTACTACGTTTGCCAAGTTAATAATTACTGCTTATTAAATTTTCAATTAATCATTGTCATTTTGCTTTGAATAAAGATGAAAATTAGATAAACTAATTCAGGGGGAGGATATTTTCCCTTGTTAATTAGAACAGTTAATTTTTTAAAATGGAAATTGTTTTGTCAATCTTATGTTGTACATTAGTTGAATCTTTGCACCCTTACTGCAGCCAAAAATAAAGAGCTAATTTGACACCTGGTAGGTTTGCAGGCAGGCCTGATCATTTTGGCTGGTTGTGTGAGTCACTTGTTTGTCTAGTGCAACAGTTGGTATTACAGAACTATTTGATATATTTGATGGAATTGATGGAACAACAGCTTTGAAGTTAGAAATAAGATGATCATTTTTTTAAAAATCTGTCATTTAGTCTAAAACAGCACCTATCTGTATTACTCAGAAAATGACTTAATAAAAAGTAAAATTGGATCATCTATTTCATTATCAATTTTATTTAAGAAAGGTCCATGTTAACTTAATTAGCTGCATTATTTTGTCCCTACAGTGTTGTGACTTTTACCAGCAAAATAATTGTTTGCACTTATATCTGGGTACATGTAATATCTCTCTTCTTCCTTTACTTTTGAACACTTTACCCATGTACTTTCTGTGTTTACATTAACCAACAGTGTTGTGAGAAACTACCTTTTTTATGTGCAAATGATCCAGAAAGATTTCTTTTGGGTGTCCTTGCCCTGTATCTATAGTCTGGTATTAGATTCATTTCTGGAGATGTTGGTATAGTAGAAAAGTTGGAGAAATGAGGTTTGCATTTTTAAAATAATCCCATAAGTACAAGTTAAAGAAAAATCCTCAGCTGGGCCTGGTGGCACACGCTTGTAATCCCAGTACTTGGGAGGCTGAGACAGAAGGATCTCAGGTTTGCAGCCAGCCTCAGCTACTTAATGAGGCCCTCCACAACTTAGTGAGACCCTGTTTCAAAATAAAGAATAGAAACGACTGGAGATGTAGCTCGGCGATAGAGTGCCGCTGAGTTCAATCCCCAGTACTGGAAAAACAAACAAACAAACAAACAAAAAAACCCTCACCCTTCATTTTCCCAAGTGACTTTTAAAGATCTGTTAGTTGTTTTTAGACAGTCAAAACAGCCCAATAGTTTGGATCAGAGCCATACTTGGTCCATAAAATTCTGTTAAAAAGCAACCAGTGTCCCAGGTCCTAAGCTAATCTGTCTGGTTTGGCCTGGCTGGCACACAGAGGAGGCTGTCAATGAGGTGAAGCGCCAGGCAATGACCGAGCTGCAGAAGGCGGTGTCTGAAGCAGAGCGGAAAGCCCACGACATGATCACGACAGAGCGAGCCAAGATGGAGCGCACAGTAGCGGAGGCCAAGAGGCAGGCTGCGGAGGATGCCCTGGCAGTTATCAATCAGCAGGAGGATTCGAGCGAGGTAAGGGGCTTGGGGGTCTTCCAAATGAAGAAGATGGTTTCCACCAACATGGGTTCTCATGTTTGCTTCCAGGAGATCACAAATAAAAGCGGGTATTGGACTTTAGAGTGTTGGTGAAAACAGTTAGAATGATACAGGGAAGTCAGTGCATGGGTAGAATTGACCAAGAGCTGACTCAATTTTATTGCTTTTTTAGATACCTAAAAGAAAAAATTCCTTGATCAGAAAAAAACAATATTTTTAATTATTTGGTGAACAGATTAATGAGAGGTTCTTAACTTCGCACTATTTAGAGACTCAAAACTGAGTTCTATGAATGTGTGTATGTACACACGTAGGCACAGATGGGTATGGTTTCCTTCTAATAGAAGGAATAGAATAGAGATATATTGTGTAAGCTATGGTCCCCAAAGACATATTACATGCTTGCAATCAAAGTTGCTTCTTTAGCCATTGATCCTAAAAGGACCAAGCCAAAACAATTTGCATCAATAAATATTTCTAAAAGGTTTGGTGTATAATCTATAATTCCACATTATTTGTCATAACCATTATGATGGTCACAATATAATGTTGCCAACAGAAGTAATAATATTTAGTATTATTCCAGTATAGTAATTCCTACACATAGTCAGCCTCTCTCTCTGTCTCTCTGTCTCTCTGTCTCTGTCTCTCTCTCTCTCTCTCTCTCTCACACACACACACATACACACACACACACACACACACACACACACACACACCTATATGACTTGACTCAAGGATCTGGGAAGTAGATAAAAAATGTAAGAAAATACTTTTCAAAATATAGCCTGTAGAATCAAAGCAACATAGAAATGTTCCATGTTAATTAATACAGCATCACAATCCTCAACCCCAAAGTAACTTTAGATAAAAGGCTACAATTAGCTAGTCTCACAAAGCTGAACTCTGCAAAGGCATGAACTGGTAAATCAATGGTCTACTACAATACATATCTATAATTTGTGAGGGAGAGTAAGAATTTAATTTGTACCAGGCTTTTCTATAGATGAAAGACCCTGCAGGAATCACTCAATTCCCAGAGTTTCTATTTAATGTGTAGCAGATGAGTAACACAGGGACAAAAGGAATTGATTTTCAACATTTGAAAGTTTCTCAGGAAGAGAGGGACAAAAGGAAGTTTATCTACCCTTTAACTGCTGACTTTTCCATTCTTGAATTGAGCTAGACAGAAATTCAATTTTAGTGGCATCTTGCAGCTAAAATATGTAAGTACTCTGTTTTTATTTTATTTTTTTTAGTTATTAGCATCTTTTTTTTTTTTATTAGCATCTTTTGAAGAGAAATTGTCTTGTTAGTAACATTGTGAGCCACACTTGATCAGCATCCAGACATGGTCACTTTCACCTGAATATCTTAGGGCTCTTATGTATGTGAAGAGTGTTTTACTGGTCACTAAATTCTAAAGAGAAATGTCTGGAAAGAAATTGTAAATTAAGATGTCTTTGAGCCGGACATGGTGGCGCATGCTCATAATCCCTCCTGAGACAGAAGGATCACAGATTTGCGGCCAGTCTCAGCAACTTAGTGAGACCCTGCTTCAAAATAAAAAAGGGCAGGAGGTATATCTCAGAGGTAGAATCCCCCTGGGTTACATCCCCAGTAACACACACACACGCACACACACACACAGAGTCATGCAGTAATATGGTGTATTCCTTCAATATCTCTAAGCTGTGTGTCTTTATTCTAAAACCAAACCAGAAAAAGGTCTGATCTTGACATCTATCTTTTGCATTATGTTAACACGGTATACAGATACAACAGACCTGGAGTTGAGACAGCTCCCTGGTCTGCTCTTGGGCAGCAGGAAGAGTTCTGGCTTTCCTGGGTGGTAATAGAGTTGGTCTCACCACAACCACCCCAGGCTGGGGAGATCTGTTGAGTCAGGACTGTGTGGCCCAGCTGTTCAGCTGAGAGATCATCCAGTGCTTCTCAGAATTCTCAACTATATTTTTATGTTCAGAAATTTTCTCAAATGTTAGCCACTCAACCCCAAATAAGACCCTCATAGCATTGTGCATTATTCTTCATTTCCTTAGAAAAGTAGTAAAAGATCCGACTATGATAGTAATTTATTGAAAAAGCATATACATTCCCATTACATATAACAACTATTGATGTTTAAATTGCATTTGGGAATTAATGGGCTTCTTTTTGTGACCTACCCAAGGAAGTGAGGTTATATGATACATACAGCTCTAAATTGCTCACATCCACTTTTTCATTTGTTCTTTCAACAAATTATCCAATTTTTATTACATATCAGGGACAGAGCTGACACAAAGGGTATAGTTTACTGGGAGAGTCAAATAACTAAATTGTAAGGGTCATAATAAAGTTCAATGTGAAGGCTTCTGGTATTTAAGGATAGTCAGGACCTGGTCAGCATCCACCCTCCACCCTTCCTCACTCCCCCACTGCCTCATTTGGTCTCCTGAGGGAGGAAGAGGGAGGAGGAAGAGGGAAGCTTTGCTTATCTTTGGAAGTGTGAGAGCCCCATGGCTGATGACCTTTTGTAAGGATGATGCAGACTGCAGTGGGGCAAGCGATAAGAGGACTTGTAAAGCATAGGCCATCTCTGTGTTTCAAACAGATGGTGAGGAAGACAGATGAGGATGGGTTACTGGTTGTGGTAGTGGGGGTGGAAAACTGGATATGTAGGCTGGACACCCATGAGATAGAATGGGCAAGATGTGCTTGATTAGCTGCCAGAAAGGAAAAGGAAGTCATGGTTTTTCAGTGGACATGAAAGACCTCTGCTTGAATCACCTTCAGAAATGTGTTGACTTTGATCTGCCCAAGGTATGTGTGGGAGTGGCAGGAAGATGACCTTTGCTCCCTTATTTTGTGCATAAACAGCACTAGTGAAGACATTTAAAAGCTCAAAACAGTTATTTTATCCAGCTAGACAGATCATCTCTCTGGACTGGAAAGAGTGAATAGTGTGCAGATGCCTAATAGTTCACTCCAGGATTAAAACCAGGACCAAGCACTGTAAGGTCAGGTGCAGGATGACCACACATCCTGTTTCTGTGGGACAGCCCTGGTTCATACTTGTCATCCTCATGGAATCTGAGTGCTGCCTCCCACTCTCAAGCCTGGAGAGAGTTTGAATCCTGTCATATGGTCACAGCACTGAGCGGCTGTGTTCAGCTAAGTGGATGGTCATCTCCTCTGTGCCGGAGGAAATCCAAGAGCAGGCCCTAGAAGACTAAATTCTGGTGCCAGCTCAGTTACTATCTTAGGGATTCTTGAGCAATTCATTTTGCTCCTGTCAGATTTTATTTCTTCTTGAGAACTAGGATGTTGCCTTGTATGATAGTGCATGCCTGTAATTCCAGGATTTGGGAGGCTGAGACAGGAGGATTGCAGGTTTGAAGTCAGTTTCAGAAACTTAGACCTTGTTTCAAAATAAAAAATAAAATAGGGCTGGAGTTCTAGCTCAGAGGTAGAATGTCTCTGGGTTCAGTCCCCAGTTCCAGCCGGGCATGGTGGTGCATGCTTGTAATCCCAGCATTTGGGAGGCTAGGACTGGAAGATCCAGGTTCGCGGCCAGCCTCAGCTACCTAGTGAGGCATACCACAACTTAGTGAGACCCTGTTTCAAAATAAAGAATAAAAAATAGGGCTGGGTTTATAGCTCGGAGGTAGAATCCCCCTGAGTTGGATCCCCAGTACCACAAAAAAAAAAAAAAAAAAAAAAAATCCCCAATTCCATACACCCACACACACAAAGAAATAGGATGTTGTTCACTTACTTTACTGGGTTGTTTAAAAGTTTTGTTTTACATCTCAATTTTTAGTGTTTCAAGAGCGAGAACTCCAGGCATTATTATCTGATTATATTTCCCATAGTCCTTCATACTACAAGTTAAATTCTTAAGACTGGGGGACAACATTCCCTTCCTATTTCCCTCTACATGAAGCCACTTCCTATTGTAGACACCAGCTCACCTCTTAAAGACCATGCACATAATCCAAATCTGTAAAAATACATATTTAGATGGTATAAATAGACAAATGATTATTGTATCTTTCCCCTTTGTGGGGACTTCAGAAGGCGCCTGGACCTCAGGCTAGAGTTCTAGTCCAGCATGACTGCTTCTTCTGAGCTGGTTGTGTTAAGTACAGGTCTCGCTGGCTACTTCTCCCTGTCATTTTCTGCCTTTTGCCTTCTTCTACCTTGGTTTTCACAGGCATAAAATGGAGCTAGTAATGCTCATTCTGCTTAGAAAAAAAACAGTGATTTCAAAGGTTGACAGTAAAGAATGGAAAAGATCTAGAAGGAGGAGAGAAAAGTTGAAGATATTTAGCTTAGGTGACCAGCAAGAACAAAGCCCAAATGCAGGAATGAATAATGCATGGCTATTATTTGTGGGGGAAAAGGATGCTTTGCAGGGTAAACAAGGTACTCCTGCTAGGATGGACTGCTCCTGTGAACGAGACTGTGCCAGGCACTGCGGTTAGCAGCAGAGGTATTGATGTTTGTAAGAAGTTTGTTTTGCTTCAGATAAAGTGAGAAGACCTACAATGAGTATTTAGCCTCATACCAAGTATGGAATTTGTTTTTTATACTTTAGCTCATTTACTTCTCATATCATCTCTGACAGAGGAGAGAGTATTGTTTTCTTTATTTTGCAGATAGGAAAGCTGAGTCTTGGAGGAGTTAGGCCACTTGCTCAGTGTCTCACAGTATGTGTCAGCTGGTCCTGAGCCCCAGTTGTCTGTCTCTCAGGCCACCTTCTTAAAGGTCACATGGCAATAGGGGAATTGTTTCCCCTATGATTGTGTACTAGTATCTGTTGCTTCACTTTATTCAATCATTTTGACATAGTTTCCTAACTTTATTTGGGCTTATAGGCTAATAATTGTTGTTACTGACAAAATGACAGTGAACTTGGGGCTGAACCAAAGCAATAGAATACTTTCTGTACTTTATCTTTTTACAGTATATCTCATTGAGACTATGGTGCTAGCAGTAGCATAAGTCAAAAATTCATGGATTCTGATCATTAAACTTACATTTTTTCCATGTTCATTCCCCACTCTTTTTTAATTTTTTGTTCTGAAGCAAGGTCTCACTAAGTTGCTAAAAGTCTAAGTTTCTGAAGCTGGTTTCAAACCTGCCATCCTCTTATCTTAGCTTCTCAAGTACTGGGATTACAAATGTGCACCAACATGCCTGGATTTCATTTCTGTTTTTTTTTTAATCCATGTACATCTCCAGTTTTTCCCCAATGAACACTGTCAGAGAGGGACTATCTCCCATGCAATGTCTACAGTTTTTCTTTGAGATACACAACTTGTTCCACCTTAGGTAGTAGAAGCAAGTAACTGAAAGTGAGTATGGAAATCAATAATAGGTAATTGTGCTGCTCAAATAGTTCCAAGTTATAAGCCACTGAAGTGATATTTTTCCCCAGATTAAGAGAGCCTGTATTCATTGTTTTGATATAGGTGCAGTCTGGAATAGTAATATCAACATAGGCAGTTTTGTGGCAGTGGTCAAACCTTTATACTTTATATTTCTGGAGCCTACTAAGCCCTAGTAGCACAAGCAAGTCAGAGATTCTTTTTCATTGCTCCATCTAGAATTAGTGGAACTAACTCCATTTGTTGTTTTCAATGTGGCCCAAACTGTACAAATGCCTCCATGTAACCTCATAGTTATCCGGGGGCCTCACAGCACAGGTCCTGGAGAAGCACTCACAAGCTGATAAGACCAGTCAATTCCCAGGAGAACTTGTAGATCTCAGAGCATACACCATGATACTGTGTTTCAATAAGATTTTTATTTTATTTATTAAAAGACCAGCTGTTTGGGATGCCATGTGTGTTCATGGCAGAGTGGACAGAGAACTAAGCTGGGGATGACTTTGAATTGCTCACCTCTTGGAGCTTTGGTTTTCTGGTCTGTAAAACTGGGATAATGTTTATGCAGCCTTCTTTGCAAACAGTTTAGAGGAACACATCAGATGACAAGTATTTAAAAAAGTTAGCTGACGTGTGTGTGTGTGTGTGTGTGTGTGTGTGTGTGTGAGAGAGAGAGAGAGAGAGAGAGAGAGAGAGAGAGAGAGAGAAGCAGTTAAATGATTCTGATAGAAAATGCAGGGCAGGGGAATTTAAGTAGTAGTCATGAGATAGGAAAGGATAGGAGGGAGGTTGGGGAAGTCAAATCTGTGAGGTTCAGGGTACAGTGGTTTCTAGAGTTAAAGAAGAGTTTGTAATAAAAAAAATCCAAGTCTGGGCCCTGAGTATTGCCAGTGAATAAAATTGATGGCACCAGAGTCATGTTTAGGGAGCACCCACTAGAAGGAGCACCATCTAGCACAGGTAGTTGACAGTAAGAGTAGTAAGAGTGCAGCTCAGGAAGGAGGCAAGGGCAACAGGTCTGAGAAGTGCATGTACTTAGAGCTTATAGTTGAAACCAGGACTGGCAAAAGAGAGCATGGGCAGGAAAGGATAGTTGTGATGCCACTTCCTCTCTTGACAAATCCTTAGAGGGAAATGAATAAAGAGAAGAGGAAGTAATAAGAGAATTTTAGTATCTTGGAAACCAAAATCAAAGGAAACCAAAATCATCGAGGGGCTTTGAAGGAAGAGGGAATGGGGAAGTGGTCAGCAGTGGTGAGTCTTCAGAAAGTCTGAGGACAGTGAGAACAGAGGAAGAGTGATTACCCATTAATGAAGTGCAAGGGGAAACAGGCTGACTTCCTTTCCTGTAGCTGTCAATGCTGTCAGTGAAGGCACTTAATTTGGAGCAGGCCGTAAGCTTTCTTTGTGTGTGTGTGGTGCTGGGGATTGGACTCAAGGGCCTCCTACCTCTGAGCTACAACCTCAGCCCTTTAGTTTTTATTTTGAAACAGGGTCTCTCTTATGTTATCACATGCTGGCCTCAAACTTGTGATCCTCCTGTCTCAGGCTCCCAAAGGCCATGAGAATTCCAATTCTAAAGGCAGAAAGGTGCCAGGTCTGGAGCAGGGAGTCTATTGCTGCTTTCTACCCAGTGCCAAGAGGAGGAAGTAATATTGATTGTCACTTATTCAGGACCTTCTGAGTCTCAGGCACTGCACTCAGCACTTACATACCCCTGAATAATCCTGAAGTTCTTATTTCTGCTCTATGGGTACCGTTGCTCCAAGAGCTTGGGCAGCTTGCCTGTGGTTCTAAAGCTACTATGTGATAAAGTTGGGAATGAAACACAGGTCAGCCTTGCTCTGAATCCTGTGCCATTTCCATATACACCATGACATCTTACCTTCAGGGCCTCCAATTTTCTGATCCAACCTCTGTCCACTTCAGGAATTTAGTGCCCTTCAAACTTGTTGTGCCACAATTGGACTTAAGATCTGAAACTGATGAAGTGTATCATTTTAGAAAGAGTGATTTGTGGTTCCAATACCTGAGGGACTCAAACCTTGACTATGTAACTACTTACCATTGTGACTTTGGGCAAGTCTTTTACTTTAAAAGACATTGATTTTGGAGTCTTCAGTGTCTTGAGCTGCAAAATGTATGTGACAGTCACTTGTAAACTGTCAAGTACAATTCAAGTATAAAATATTGTGATCTCGTGAATTTAAGTCAGTGTGTTGCCATTGGTAGAGTTCTTTACATTTCAGGAATTTGAAACTATAACCGTTCTACTTAAATTTGAGCATCATTTGTGTTTTTCCTAGAGAAGCTCAATTCAGGAGAAAATCTTTTCTCTCTTAGATAGGACTGGAAAGAATATATTTTGCTGGTGGACAGAAAGACCATTCTCTGTGTATTGCAAATAACAAGATAAAGGAAATGATTTTTTTCCTTAGGGACAAAGAGAATTGCTGATAGGAAGCAAAGTGCCACCAATCTTTGATGTACAGCTTTGGCATCAAAAGCTTTGATCCATCATTTCTATGTCCATACATAGTCGTGTGTTTGGTTTGTTTAGCAAAGGGAGGGTTCGTGTTCAGTCTCAGATTTTTCATCTGAGTCACAGCCCAACTTTGGCCAATTGACTTGTTCTCATTTTTCAGAAGAGAAGAAAATATTCTTTATGCCAGAAAGGGAATACTGTGATCACAAATAAGTAACAACTATAAAGTACACAAGCTTTGGAAGTGAAATGTCAACCTTCTATACTGTTATAATTTCAGTCACTAGCATTATTCTTAAGAAGCTTGAAAGGAAGCTCAGTTATTTAAAATAAAACAAATAAATAAAACAACTATTAGGAACTATGAGCCTGGATATAGAAAGCACAAATTGAAAAATGTAAAAGTAGATGAAGCTATTAACTCCCTTTATCCCTCCTTTATGAATATACCCCCCAAATATTAGATATAATTTGTAGTCGTCTGCACCTTCGTAAACAGCAGAAAGCTTAGGATTCTAGTTAAAAGGATCTCAGAGCACTCATAGGATGGGTCCCCACATTCCTCTGTTCTTAGGGTTGTGACTGTAAAAAGACTGGGTGCCACTGGTCAGGGACAGCCTTGCAGATACAGACCAGTCAACAGGAAAGGCAGTAACACCATATAAGAAAAATATATGAAGAGAAATTGCTTCTTCAGTTTTCTTAACAAGTTTTTAAGAAGGAATATGCATTTTGGAATTTTTTGATAGTTGAGCATGTGCTAAAGTTCCCTGCACATTTGTTGCAGTGTGATGTCAAGAGCAATAAAAATATGCAAGGTTCCCCCCCACCACACCACCACTAGATCATTTAAATCGCTCTTCAATGTACCTTTCTACAGTCAAAGGTTGTTTTGTCCCAGTGGTGGGTAGTAAATGAATAGGGTCGAACAAATTCAGAATGGAATTAGAGATAAAACTAGCCAGAGTCCTTAAATCCTGGATCGGAACCAGGCAATGCTAGGCAAGAAGCCTCAATTCCCAGCAGCTTCACGATCCAAAACATCTGTTTCTGTACTTGGCACAATTCCACTTTTTTTTATTTGTAAAATTGTTCCCATCTTTGAAAACACTCTAAAAAATAAAGAAGTCCCCATTCTGTCTCCTCTTTCCACTCCCCAACACATGCATTTGTAATTACCTGGTTTAGTCTGTGTGTTTAATCAGTTTAAATTGAGAATGTTGCATACATCTGATTTCAATCTGAAGGAGCCATTGAGCATTGGGCAGTTACCACCCTGTGTCTGCCAAAACGTGCTGCTGCCAAAAAACGGATAGGACTCACACCAGGGTATTTCCTAAAAAAGCCACTTGACTCAGATTAGATGTTTAATTTCCTTAAAATATTGTTTTGGATTTGAGTCTCTGTTCTCTAATTGGGATTTTCTGATGTAATTTAGGAATATCGCTTATTTGCTGAGCTTGTTCCAGGACCCAGCTGGCAGTCTTCTAAAAGCGAAACCTCAGGGAAGTAAGCTTCCCTCAGAGAGCTGAGCGTCCTACCTCACTGTGGAAGGGTGGGCCAGGCCCACGCTTGTGCACATCCCTGTGGAAAACTCATCCTGGCAATGCCACAGAATTAATATATATCCTAAGACTCAGTGCCGCATGGATAGTACATGCTCAGTAAATACTTGTGACATGAACAAATAAGATGATGCCTAATTTGGCTTTGAGAAATGAAGAATCTTGAAACTGGGTAAATAATAATTCTATTTGTATAATGCTTCCCAGCTGATGGAACTTCTTTGCAACTTGGAGAAGTCAAAACAGAGGAAACTAGGACTCATGTTTGAGCTAGAATTAAATTATGACCCTGGTAAGTCAGCTGCCAATCTCAGGTGGTGTCCTGCAAGAAAACACAACTCAGGTTGCCTCTGAGATTTAAACTAAAAGATAAACACCTCATGAATCAAAGCACAGACCTCAGAGACAGAAGAACTCCTAGTATAGATTCTAGGGAAAGAAGGAGCAATGGGGAGGAGACTTACTGTGACAGTACCCTCAGAGTCCCTTTCAGGAGGAGACAGAAGCTCAGAAAGACAACTTTAAAAGTTGTTTGAGATGGTTAAATATCCCTAGTTCCTTTGGCAACACAATTCCACTGTGAAATGCTATAATAAGTAATCTTCGCTTTCTGCCACACAGCTTCTTAATTCTGTATCTGCATTGGTTTTGACTATTTTCAAATTTCTCACTACAGTTCGGTAAACTCAACCAGCTAACAGTATGTGGTTATATCACAATTATGACAGATTGTAGAGCCCTGGCATAGATGTGGCAAGTGTCTCCACTGTGTTCTCTGCGCTTATTTTGCTTTCAGCATGCTGGTTGTGTGGCTCAAGGTGGGTTCATGAGCCTACTGAAAATATCCCTGTGAAATATCAGCCCATCACCCCGATTTATGAGGCTTTACCACTGTGCTAAATGTGCAAGAGAACTGTTAGCAGTCAAGCAAACTTGTCTAACAAAGGGGCACCTAGAGGGTTTCCAGGGCCAGGAGGCTGTGAACCTCAAAACTCTGGTTTACAACTTAAAGAGCTCAGATCTATATCCTTATTTCTTTGTCATTCAGAAATTATGGCCCAATAAGGAACAGCAAAATGAAACTTAGGTTCTCAAACTCTGCCAAATGGGAGGCATTTCAGTTGAACTTAGATGAGACCTAGAAACTTGGTTGATACGTTAATGTCATAGAAATGAAACAAAAATAATCAGTATTAGAAGGTAGCAGAACAAAGTAATTTTTTCTCCTTCAATTAATTTAAGAAACTATCTCAAAAGATGTGAACCTCTGGTCAGAGACTTCATTATCGTAATTAGAAGCCCTCCACTCTCAAAATTAATTTTGTGGCATTGCCAGGATGAGTTTTCCACAGGGATGTGCACAAGCGTGGGCCTGGCCCACCCTTCCACAGTGAGGTAGGACGCTCAGCTCTCTGAGGGAAGCTTACTTCCCTGAGGTTTCGCTTTTAGAAGACTGCCAGCTGGGTCCTGGAACAAGCTCAGCAAATAAGCGATATTCCTAAATTACATCAGAAAATCCCAATATATAACTGTAGTGGGAAAAACTAAGTGCAGGAGAGGTTGGGTGTGCCTTGTCTCTGTCTGTCTACCCTGAGATGGATCAGGAACAGAATCCTTTATCCACTCCATTTTATTTTTTTGAACTCAGTATAGGGGTCTGGTAGTTCCTTTGTGATTCCTGTTAGTATCTAGAATGAAGAAGCTTCTGTCCAAAGTGTCTGACGATTGCAATATTGATATTAGATGGGAAAAAAATTGGATATAGCAATTGTTAGTATAGGTGAATAGAAAATTTAAATATAAAAATATACAAACTTACAAAGAAAGGATTTTATAATTAAAAACTGCGAAAGGGTCTTTAACCACTTTGGTGCTATAATGGTAGTTAGCAGGAAAGTGGGGGCAGTAATTTCCCCAGAGCCTGTATCTTCTGTGTGTTTAGTGTGTATTCACACACATACACCTAGATTTTGCATCTAGGCTGTGTACTTTTTAAAGGGACAGGTGTTGCCTAACAAATATACGTGTGTGTGTGTGTGTGTGTGTGTGTGTGTGTGTGTGTGTGTATCAAGCTTTTACCCTGACAGTACATTCACCTGGTATCTCCTTTTCTTCTGCCATCTCCTGTAGAGTTGCTGGAATTGTGGCCGTAAAGCAAGTGAAACCTGCAGTGGCTGTAACACAGCCCGATACTGTGGCTCCTTTTGCCAGCACAAAGACTGGGAAAAGCATCACCACATCTGTGGACAGACCCTGCAGGCCCCACAGCAGGGAGACACGCCTGCAGTCAGCTCCTCCGTCACACCCAGCAGTGGGGCTGGAAGCCCGATGGACACACCACCAGCAGCCACTCCGAGGTCCACCACCCCAGGGACCCCTTCCACCATAGAGACAACCCCTCGCTAGACGCGAGCTCAGAACTGTCAGAGGAAAGACAGTGCAACCAACATGAAACCAATTCCTCCTCCTCAGACGCTCAAAGTCGTTTTTCTGTTTGTCTGTTTAGAGATGAACTATCCTATTTCAGTACTTCAGCAAGCGAGAACCTAACTGTATCTTGAGGTGGTAGAAAAACACAGAGGGCCAGTAACGGGTCGTAATGACTTATTGTGGATAACAAAGATATCTTTTCTTTAGAGAACTGAAAAGAGCAGAGAATATAACATGAAATGCTAGATTTGACCTCCTCCCTGTTATTTTCAAGTAGCTGGGATTTTAAACTAGATGACCTCATTAACCGATGCTTTACCAAACAGCAAACCAAGAGATTGCTAATTGCTGTTGAAAGCAAAAATGCTAATATTAAAAGTCACAATGTTCTTTATATACAATAATGAAAAAACAAAAAAAAATAAACAAAAAAAAATAAAAAAAAGGAAACCCCTCAAGGGCATGAGCATTGGATACAGCAGTAGACATTTTAACAAGAAGATGAATGGAGTCCGTGGGTTGCTAACTGAACTTTGAAGACCCGCTACAAAACGCGCAGATGTGCAGCAGATTGGAAGGAGACAGATGTTTGGTTTTTTTTTTTCCTGTTTCTGAAAAGAAATAATAATATCCAGGTCAACAGAATGAAAAATTAAAGATGATTTGCAGTGGGATGTATGAATACAGCAGCAAGAAAAAAAATGCCATAATACAAGGCTCCTTTATATATATATATATATATACACACACATACACACACACACAGAAGTAAGAGACTCAGCCTGCAGTTAATTAGCATTCTGGCAGCTTCGACATCAGCCAGCTGCCCTAAATAACCCTTCAACGTTTCTTCACTTTTGCAAGTTTCCATAGAGTAAGACATTGGGTCTATTCCAGCTCATTCATTTTATATTGAAAAAAATAATTTAAAAAAAAATGGTGGCTCCAGCTCCAGCCCCTTTCCAAAATTTTTCAACCCCACCCTGTTTGGATTTTTAATTAAAAACTAGTAGTTCTCTTGGTGTTAAAACACTTCTGTCCTGTGAGGTTTCCCAATGGTGTTTTTCTTGTAAATGTGTTGGACAAATGTGAAGATGCATTGTAGCTTATCCATATGCCCACATTTAGTCTCTTTATTCCTAGTTGGTGAGAAACCTGTATCTTTCTATGCTGCTTTTATATCTGTATGTATTAGTGATATTTCTCTAGTAGTTTAAAAAAAAAAAAAGGAAAAAAAAACTTTTTGGTTGTCCTCAAGAAAAGAAAAAAAAAAAAAAAAGCTATCTTTCGGAGCTGCTATTTCACTCTCTTATAGGATTTTTTTTTTTTCCTGAAAACCAGCATGCTTCACGGAATGCTAACATATTGGTGTTTTTGTAAGAGGGATGTACATAAATGTATTTTGCACTGTCACAATGACTCCCTAGGCATGCTTTTATTTTTTTCCCAAGCAAACTTTTTAAATATGCTAGAGCCATTTCACCAATTTTAGCTGTAGCATAGAGTAGTAGTGGAATTTTTTTTTTTGGTTTTTTTTTTTTTTCATTTTTCTTTATTTTTGGAAAAAAATCATTATTAGGGACTTTTTTAAAAAAATAAAAGATATCCTACTTTAAAAAAAAGGACAGTGCATGCATATTGCTGTAAGGTCGTTTAAGTATTTCTAATTTTACAAAAAAATAAAATCATTAGAGCTCCAAATGCTGAGGTGTAGACTGACAGCTTTAACACTGCTGAATGCCAGGTTATACAGTATTCTTACAAAAAGGGAAGTCAGCCAAAGACTGATCTGATGGACCAAAATCGGAATTTTTGAAAAGCACCACGTTCTACTCTCCAAATGATCAGCAGGTTAAACATGTTCAGCAAGGTATAGTGTGAATTCATTAACCCTTCGTTGTCCAGGGTCCAGACCAGAACTACTTGCTAGTTTTGAACACAGTAGTCCAGGATGTGGTTGTGTGCTTTACAAGAGTCGGCAGTGCTGCAGGCTGTGTAGACAACCAAAGTTAACAAGGCTGGGAAGACACTTCTCCACATACATGTACACCAGGCATTTCTTTAAAAATTGACAACGATCCATGAGCTTAGGGTGGGGGGATAATGTAGCCCTGGGATATAGTTTTCAGTGGTTTTTAAGTTATCTGCATAGAAGCAATCCTCAAACAGTTTGCTTTATGTCTCTTAAATCTGACATTTAAAGCATTTTCCCCTGTATTTTCATATCCAAGTTGGTTATAATTTTGGGTGGTGTTATGTTGTTTTTAAATGGCTTTTTAGTTTAGAAATTTCTGTTAAGCAAATGAACACATCTATCTGCATGTTGGAAGTCCATCTGCCAGCACACCTGCTTAAAGTGAAATGAAAGCACATAACCAGGCTCTGGATGGGTTATATTTTACCATGGTGCTCCCAGAATCCTTTGACCTCATTCTGCTTTCTAGTCTGCTTGTGACACTGGACAGTCCTTTCTTACAGAGCTATTATATGTTCTAGGCTACGAAGGGTTAAATGATCCCAAAAATGAGGTATGTCATACCCACACGTCTTTATCTCTAGAAGCTGTGATGTATGTGAAACAGCACTGTTATTCTTAACACTAGTGTGTAAAATAAGGATTAGTACAGTACGTCTCATTACTTTTTAATTCAGGGCACCCTGAGTGAAAACAAATACAAAAAAAAAAAAATCCCTAACTCTGAGCTCTATCTCTGATTCCTCTTCCTCCTTCCCCTCTTCCTCCTCCTCTTCCTCTCCTCCTGTTTTGCTACATTCTCCTCAGTGGCAAAAAGTTTCACTCTACCTCTGACAGCATGTATATTGCACCAGTAGCTAACAAAAACTGGTCTAGTCAAACCAAATGGGCACAAAAGAACCAGGATACCAAAAGTTAAGCTCATACAGCTGCAAACCATATCACTTCTTGGTAACAAAGCAGACCTCATAAACCTAAAGAAGAGAAAGAAAAGAAAACTTTTGTTACTTTCCTTTTTTGCTTGTCACTTATATACAGGCTATGTGAGAGTATAATTTGTAGGTATTACACATTTTAAACAAAGTGATCTTCATTGGATAGAATTGAATGGCGGTCGCTGATAGGAATAGGGCGTCCTCTATCTCTTATCTCTGTCTCTTACTCTTTTCTCTTTCTCTCTTTCTCTGTCATGAGACTATGTGTGACAGGGCCACCTGTCTTTTTAATTTTTTTTTCTTAACTTTTTTTTTATGTGTAGGTGCATGTCTTGGGGATTTAAAAATTTCAAGGCTGGTTTACTTATGCAAAGCATGCCTACGTCTGGAATACTTAGGGAAAGAAAGCGACTCCATGTTGTCCGAATTCCTCAAGGGACAGAAAAAAAAAAAAAAAAATTGGAGACTGTTGAAATGCAGATTTGAAGTAATTTTTTAAATATTATTTTGGGTTCTGCGACATTATTGTGAAAAATTAAAGTTGTTGTGCAATACTTAATTCAGACATGTACCACAAGTTAACGGTAGACTAACACTGGGGGGTGGGGTTTAGGCATCATGCTTTCGTCAGCATACTCTTGAGCTTTTAAGTCTACTATGTCTGAACTGTGGTTTCTTGTTTATCCTTTTTTCCTTAGTTGGACTGTAATGTATGGTCTGTCAACCTGTGAATCTTTAAAGTATGATTCAGGTATTGTTGTATTCTTTACTGTGTAATAAAAAAGTTAAAAAACAAAACAAAACACTGTATTCTCTGTCTCCCTTGTGCTCAGTGGGTACCACTGGCTGCTCACCCAAGGACCCTGGCCTGGGGAGTCCATCCTTCATGGACTCTCCACATGAATTGGCTTATTTATGAGTGAAGAGGGAATGATATTAAACCAATGCAAATGGTACGTTTCCCAGGTAGGAGAGTGGGAAGAGAATGACAACCTTCCAGAGGAAAGGAGAGCAGGGTTTGTTCAGCCTACCTGCTGTGTTTTGATAAAAATGAGTGGCCTAAGCCTGGGTAGCCCTCTCCTCTCTTCATCCCAACCTTCTGAGGCCCTGGCTGTTGGCAGATTGCTCAGTTCCCCTACTCACAGCTGAGTTGCAGATCCAATGAGGCAGAGCCCCCCTCCATCTGTCTAGGCCCCATCCACTCACCTTTGTAAATCTCCAGTATTTCCACTCTTGTTACTGTACATTGGTAACATGCGCCGTGGATATCTCTAATTTGGGTGAGAGGTCTGAATTATCCCCTTTGGCATAGAGCTTTTTTTTTTTTTTTTCATGCTCTAGTTTCAAAGTTTAGAGTTTGAAAGACCTAATCCTTTTCCTTCTATCTACCCTGTAAACACCATTAACCTTTGTGTAGATTTCCAAGCATAGTTTTTTCTTTTTTTTTTAAATAACATACTGCATTGTAGCAGAAGTTCCTATTCTCTCTGAATATTCTATTTTATGGGGCAAAAACTAAGTGCAAGGAATCCAGAATGACAAAGTATGTGCAGAGCCCGTGTCTGGAGAGAGCTTGGTTAGCTGGAGGGTGGCCTGGGAACTTCCATTCATAACTGATCTTTTTGAGAAATGTAACTTTCCTCACTTTTCTTACTCCAGGAACTTGATAGTAAACACTAGGGGAAAAAAGTATGAGAAAGAGATAAAGAAAAAATAATAGTGGACATCTCTTATCCCCACAATTTAAAGAGGGAATTGGATATTTAATTTGGTAGATAATTTTTTCCCCCACAGAAGTCAGGCCAGCCTGATAGGAGTTGCCTATCCCTTAATGTGTGAATGTGTCTTTTTTTTCTCTTCAAATTGAACAGGCCAGAAACTTGCAGACAAGAAGAACAGAGATGGGACCCACTGAAGTAGCTCCCTTATAAGTAGTTCTTGAAAACACCTCTGTGACATTTTGATACAAGTGGATGTGTTGGACAAATGAGAAATGTTTTTAGTTCATATGAGTGATATGAACAAAATCCATAAACTTCTAGGTGAAGGAACACCATTTTTTTTAGAAATGTTAATGATGTACTTGATAATGTTAAAAAGGATGTGTCCGCCATGAAAGAACATTTAGCTATTTCCTTGGGATAGATGGGGAACAAATGATCAAAGGGGTGCTGTTCTGTATGGGTGTCTATATCTTTATTCCAAGGTGAATAAATAAAATTGTATTTGCTTAAACCTGTCCCTGGTCAATCTATTCTCAGCTGCACTGGGGAAACTGAGTCAGATGACTGCAGAAACTAATTTCCCATCAAACTTCTCCATCCACCTAATCAAGGAGGTAGGGCCAAAGTAATTATTTGCTTTTGGAATTTCCAGGTTCAGAATTTGTTTGTTGAAAATGCTTCAAGAGTATACCCAAGAAGTCTATAAGAAATTCTTAAAATCAGTGTGATTGTCTCACTATAACAAGAACATTTGAATAGGGAGAAAACTTTGAGTAGATAAGAGAAAGAGCATCTGTTTTTAGTTCCTAATGCTTATGCTCTGGTATTGGAACTCTGTACTTCACTGTCATGAAAGAGGCAAGGGAAACACGAGACTGTTCCCCACAAATCTGTGCAATTACTATGTGTGAATTAAAACTATTAAAAGACAAGGCACACCGAGGGAATATGATACAGTGGGAGAACTGGGCAGCCTGGACACTGAGGTGCTTGTACATAAATCAATGGCAACCCAAGCCCTTTTCAGTGCCTAATGCAAGGCCAAGCACCAAGCTAGCACTCAATAAATATTAATTGTAAATACAACTGTGAGTCTGCAGCTAGAATCATGTGGTGCCAGTTTTCCCAGAAATGAACAAATTGGCTGGAGCAACAGAAAGCACAAAAGAAATGATTTAACCGGCTGGAGGAAGGGGAAGATTAAACGACATGCTGCTTCGTTGGATAGTGATGGAGCGGCAGAGTGACCACTGTTTACAAATCTCAGGATACAGATGCCCAAGGAGTGAGGGGACTGTTCAGTTTACTATGTGGCAGTTAATGATGGTCGTTTGTGACAGATACATAGTTAATAGTCATAATTCACCCAGCAGGACATTAGAAATTGCTTTGGGATTTCAGGGTATCTAACCGCTCAGAGTAAAAGCAGTGTCATCATTGAGACCTCCTGGCCTCAATTCCCACCATTTAGGCTCTTCTAAGCTGCTAGATTCCCACGTCTGCTCCATCTTAACACTGTTCTCTTCTAGAGTTACCTTCACTTTCTTTAGGTCTACCTTATCCCTTCCCACATCTCTACAAACAGCAGAACTTTTAATATCTAGAGCATTTTCCCTTTATCAAAATACTTTCTCCATCAGACCATACCTGTCTTCTTAATAAAATCCCAAGGAAGGTCCTTTTGTAAAGATTTTCTAAAACCAAAAGCAAGATTTCTCAACCATAACAATTGAAGGTTTTCCTCAAACACATTAGTACAACCTAAAGAAGCACTTTAGGGAACTGGTGATATCAATGCAGACATTCAGGGTGAAGGAAAAGAGTTCCATTCCACATAAATGGTATATGCTGGTTACTAGAGATGGGTAAATAGGACTATGATATTTCCATGCTAATACATTATAGACTGGGGTCCAGAAAAATAATAGCATGTACTTTCTTCAATATACAATCGTCTCCAAATTGCTTGGAGATGATACTATTTATTGAGGGAGTTCTCACTTTCCATTTCCTTCTTCAGTTATTATTACTATTTAAATTATTTCTGGCAGATCATCACAACATTGAGTCATGGGCTTTCTGGACTTGGGAAGGAAAGAGGTTCCTCTTTTGTTTCTTTAAAAACTAACCAAACAGGTTTTGAGTGTAGCTCAATGATAAAGCACTTAACCTAGCATGTATAAAAAAAAAAAAAAAAAAAGAAAAACTAAAGAAACAGTGCTATTGCACAATAGGGTGGTTAGGTAATAATTATGTGCTGTATATTTCAAAAAACTAGAATAAAGTAGTATTTGAAATATTTTCACCATAAGAGAAATATATTTAACTTGATTGAAATGTTACACAATATATACATGATTCAAAATACCATATGGTACCCCCTTAATACATACAATCTTTGTATTTTCATGTGTTAAGTTCAAATAATAATTTTAATTAAAAACAACCAACAAAGCAAATAAACAGTTGGGTATGGTGATGATGTTTGTAATCCCAATACTTGGGAAGCTGAGACAGGCAGATTACAGGTTTGAGGACAGCCTCACCAAGTAGTGAGACTTTCATCAACCTAGTGAGACCCTGCTTCAAAATAAAAAATAAAGGACTAGGGGTGTAGCTCGGAGGTAGAATGCCCTTGGGTTCAATCCCCAGTGCCACAAGAAAAAAAAATTTTAAAAAGAAACCCAAAACCCAAAACGAATGAACAACAAAAAAATAAAATAAACCTTCAACAAAAAGGACCACCTCAGACTTTGGAATTTTAATGTTGATTAATGCCTTCCAAAAGCCGTTCTTAGTTGCTTCAAAATCACCTGGGCTGTCTATCAAGAACAGTTTTTTCCCCACTGTTGACCTACAAAGTCAGAGTATCTAGGCTGAGGCATGTGAACAAAACCAATCTCTGTCTTTCTGGACTTATATTCTGCTGGTAGAGAAAGATAAGTAATTAGTTTAATTGCATAGTAATTGGTAAGTGCTAAAAGAAACAATGCATTTGAGGGTGGCACTCATTAATTTGGGTGGCCCTGGAAGGACCATTGCAAGGAAGTGACATTCCAGAAAAAACCCGAATGACACGGAGTGAGCCATATGAACACTGGGATATGAGAGCATGCCAGGCAGAGGGAGAAAGTACGAAGGCTTCAAAATGGGGACAAGCTGGAGGGCTTGAGGAGCTGTTTATGGTGGAGACATAAGATGATGGTAGGAATGAGGTCATGCTAAGCAGGACAAAGCTTCTGCATGGCCTCATGGACTACCGAGACATCTTTGTTCCCATCAAAGCAAGACATGCAGCCACATTTAGGGTCCAGTGGTGGTGGCAGGCAAATCATGTGTATTCTTGTACTTATTGAAGTCCTAAGCCTATGTGGCCAAAGGGTTAGGGCAGGCAATGGTCAGTAGGGAGCAGGGCACAGCAGCTCTTAAGCTTTCCACATCAGTTCACTTGATAACTCATTTATTGGGGGCCCTATACTTGCTTCGGGGCAAGTTTACAGGAGAAATAACACAAGAACAAGGCAAAGAGATGCAAAAGAAAGAGAGTGTGAGGAAGAGGACATTCCTGTCGGAGTTGGCTCCACAGTTACAGACACCGAACCCAGAACAAGCTTGGCATGCCTAGGAACAAATACACCCTGAAATTTGCTGAAACATAAGGAAATAAGGTAGTGATATTTGTTGTTGTTGTTTTTTTTTTTCCCCCAGAGAGAGGGAGGGAGAGTCTCATCATAAATAGCCTTTCTCAAGAGACCTAGGATGGCTTGACTTCCTTCTTGTGTGCAAAAAGTAAATAAATAATTGATTCTTTGCTCACTTACAAACAAGGTCAATACTGTGTTTGAAAAGGAGAAAGCTTTCGAATTCTCAATTAAACTTGTTGCGAACTCTTGTTTTAGATGGTGTGTGCTGCTATTTAAAACCTGTCTTCTAAAGGTGCGATGAAGGATAGAGTCTACAAAGAACCAACAGCAATTGTTTACAATCCCACTTATTACAAGTGTGCATTTTGCTGACAAAGTCACAGACAGTAAAATCAAGGAAAGTGCAAACAGCCCATTTTGATGGCATGCAATACATTCTTTCTGCTTTGTTAGCAAAGACCTTAGAAAATGTTAGCAAAGTACTTTCTACTGTTTTACTATTTATTATATTCTCCATAAAGCAAGTGTAAGGTAGTAACTATCATTGAGTTTTATGGAACTGAAATGAACATGAGGCATGCATACACATGCACACATATACATATACAAATACACATATACAAATATGTGTGCATATATTAGTATACTTGTCAATTGTGATCTACTGCCTACTTTCATAAAACATCCTTATAATGTCATCTAAATTTAAACTTCGTCACTTATGGTTCTAAGTAAAAAAATATGAACTTGAATATGAATATGCTTATTACAGGTCTGAGGTTGATAATCCAAAGCCAGAATAGAAATTACTAATGAAAGAGTGGCATCTTGGGCAATAACTTGCATATAAATAACTCAGCATTTCTCAAATCACACTCTCTGGAGCTCTAAACCAGAAGTCATTAACAGGCACCTCATGGGAAAAGAATTTAAAAGCATTCAGTGACCAACATATGGATAATGTTATAAATTTATATTCCCTAAAGGATCTGAAAAGTCTAGCATTAGAATAAGCAGGTAGTTTTGTGTACTCCAACACTCCCCAACTCATTTGAACACTTTCACAGGCACTTATTCATAGGAGCTTCTGCAATATATTTTCCCCTTTCCTCTCTCACATTTATCATAACCAAGACCTCACATAGAAATAAATCTTACCAATTCCTTCCCCCCAAGTTTCACTTACAAAGCACTGAGGTCAGCTGCTTATCACTCCCAACTGTGCACACATAATGGACTAGTCTTCCCCAAATTAAACTTTTAGGAAGATGCGTTCAGAAACCGTAATTGGCAGCTCAGTTGTCATTTTAGCATGTTTGGGCTGCTAGAACAAAATAGCTTAGACTGGGTAATTTATGAGAAACAAATTTTATTGCTCACAACTCTGGAGGCTGAGAAGTCCAAGATCAAGGCGCCAGCAGATTTGGTGTCTGGCCAGGGCCCACTGGCTTAAAAGTGGTGCCTTGGATGTGTCCTCCCATGGTGGAAGGGGCAAACCCACTCCCTTCAGCCTCTTCGTCTCCCACTCATGAGGGCACACCCCTCATAACTTAAAGGTGTCCCCAAAGGCCCACCACCTAATTAAACATTGGAGATTAAGTTTCAACACATGAAGGCTGGGAGTATAGCTTCATAGAGCACTTGTTTAGCATGTGTGAGGCCCTGGGTTTGATCCTCACTACCAAAAAAAAGAAAACCCAAAACAAAAAAACCTTTTAACACATAAATTTTGAAAGGGCAAACATACAGACGATAGAGTTGTCTTCAGAATAAAAGCTAAACACAGTCCCAATTCCAGGCTCCTCCACCCTCCTTCCCACCTCTGCATATCACTACTCTCCTCCAAAAATTTCTTTTTCAAGCTTGCTGAATGTATGAACTCACCTTCTCTTTGATTCAAATCTGTTTTTGAAGCATATGAGAATATACTATGAATTAAAAATGAACTCAGGTAGCCCAGCATTGTGGCGTATGCCTGCACTTCCAGGTACTTGGAAGGCTGAGGAGAGAGGATGACAAGTTTGAGGCCAGCCTGGGCAACTAAGTGAGACTCTGTCCTCAAATAAAAAATATATATCAGGCTGAGATGTAGTTCAGTGGTAGAACAACCCTGGGTTCAATCCCCACTACCACATATGCATGTTGAACCTATGGTTAACATTTCATGCATCTATGCCTTGTCTCTCTATCCACATTGTAAGCTTTCATCCATTGCTCCTGGCACGGTGCCTGTGGTTCAAGGAGCGAATCTCCATTGCCACCCATTCTGCAAGTTTGGTTTTCACCTACACAGGTAACAACAAATATCCCACCACTGCCACTTGTCCAGCAATGACTGGAAGACACTAGAGGAAAATGCCTCAAATTTCAGGTATGTTAAAATCCTAATGAAGATGTGTAATAGAATCAGCTAAATGACATGATATCACATTATAAAATGAATCCATAAAAATAGAGAATAGAATCAAAGGCTGAAGAGTGGGAGTGGATAAGTGAAGAAGAGAAGTTGGTTATTGAGTACAGTGTTTAGTTAGATAGAAGGAATAAATCCTGTGTTCTATTGTACAGAACAGTGACTATACAGTTAATAATAGTGTATGTATATTTCACATAGCGAAAAGAAAGGATTTTAAATGGTCTCACCATGAATAAATATTGAGGTGATTTATATGCTCATTAACCTGACTTGATCATTTCATAATGTATACATTTATTGAAATATCACACTGTACTCCATAAATATATATAATTTATCAATTAGAGTAAAACTGAAAAAGAGATTCAGACAAGTTAAATTATTTTCTCTTCATTATTATGTTAATGAGCAGAAAAATCTTTTATTGTCCTAGGATCTGAGTTTGAAACTTTATTCCTATATGGCATACTATTTCTCTTCAATTGAATGCCTCCCAAATGCATTAAATGAGTAAAACTCACAGTGGCTTCAAAACCTAGGGAACAGAGTTTTAAAGAGGTGATTTTTTTTGAGTAATCTGATGGCCTAGCCATCTTCCCCAGGACTTTGTGTCAGGATCTCTAAGGTGAAGGCCTCATTAACAAGTTGTTACCCTTCTCTGGCATTAAAAGAAAAAGTTCACCTCTAAGAACTATGGCCTCAGTGCACATCTGGAATTTGAGAAGAATTACAATGAAAAGAATGGAGTTAGTCCATCTATACATCTGTTCCCCTAGCTGATATATATACTATATATTTGCCCCTGTTTACTTACTGAAAAAAAAAAAGCACCATATTTGATAAGGAAGTCTTTGGACTGCTCAGTTAGCATGTTCTTCATTTAGAAGTCTGCATAGTGATTAAATAATCTGCCTTGAACCCAGGGACTGTACTGGTGAGCCATTTATCAGCTTTATGATCCCAGAAAAGTAACTCTACCTTCCTATGCTCAGTTTCCTCATCTGTGAGCATAGAACAATGCTGTTACTTGTGGAGATTAAATGTAATAATGTGCAGACAATATTTAGCAGAATGCCTGGCACATGGTAAGAACCCAATAATTGGTAGCTGTTATAAATGTTACTACATTTGTCTCATCCAACTATAAGTACAAGAAGAAAACATAACTCAGAAAGCAGGGAAGAGGCTTTACTATTCCTTTATTCTTGTCTTATTCCCTGGAAATTCATTGAAGATGAGAACAGCCATATTTTGCAAAATGCAATCTAATTTGTATTTGCTGGGTTTTCAAATTCCTAATGCTCTTCTTTCTGCTTATGAAGTGTCTACTTTTGTGCAAGTTTGTAGATCCAGACTTGATCACAAATATTAGTGATAATGATTTTTGTTGTCGTTCTTAGTAATCATGTTAATTTAGAAAGCAACAAAAGCTAAACTACCTAATAGCTTTGGGTCCAAAATGCAGAGTTGGTCCAGACTGATAGTTCAGTCTAAACATGCAGACAGAACAGTCTCTTGGTGGTTCACGTTTGCCAACTTATTTCCACTGAAGTAGTCACAATAGCAGGACCATTAAATGAAAAGTCTGCCTACAGTAGATAGCTTAGCTTTTGTTGATCACCAAATTAAAATGATTAGTAAGAACAATGAAAAAACCATTATCACCAATATTCCTGATAAAGGTTGAATCTTATAAACTTGCCCAGAAGTAGACATTTTATAAAGAACAACAAAAAAGGTCATTAAGAATTTGAAGCTTATTTATTGACTAAAAATAAGAAAAGGCTATGGAAATTCTTTATTTTAACATGCTCTGCTTTTCTGTGATAGAAATACACAGAGTAGAAAAAGTAAATGGTGAGTTGGGTGTGGTTGTGCACGCCCTGTGATCTCATTACTTGGAAGGCTGAGACAGGGGGATCACAGGTTCAAGGGCAGCTTCAGCAACTTAGCAAGACTCTCAGCAACCTAGTGAGACCTTATTTCAAAGAAAAAATAAAAGGGTTGGGGATGTAGCTCTGAGGTACAATGCCCCTAGATTCAATCCCCAGTACCACACACACACACACACACACACACACACACACACACACACACAGTAAAATAGTATGTATTGAGTGCTAAGTGGTAGGTTTGCTTTATCTCAGTTAACCCTCAAAACAAGCCTATGAGGAAAGTATTGCTACAGTCATTATATTTTACTTTTAATTTCAAGTATTTTATACTTATTATTATACAGAGGAAAACACAGAGGCACAGAGTTTTTGCTAATTGCCTCAGGTCATACAAGTGGTCCATGTAAAGCCAGAATTTTAATCTAGGCCATCTGACAACAAAGCTTGCGCTTGTAACTGCTTCTTTGTACTGCAAACATTACGGGTTATTCTAGCTCTAAAATAAGATTCTATGTTGCTAACTCATTTAAATGCTATTCTTTATTTGGGGTTTTAAAATGTTTAGTGAAAAAAACATGTTATAATTTGGGGGGAACAGCTGTATACTTCATTTCTCTTTTGTGGCCTGGATAACTGAGAGCTCTTTATAAGTAAAATCAAGCTCTTTATTCTTTCCTTGGAAGAACTGAGTAAGTGGCTCTTTGCAAAGCAATGAAGTAAGAAATGTATTATCTCCCAATTGGGTGAAATGCATGCCATTAGGAGGAATAAGATCCATAATCTAACTCATTCTCTCTCTATGGTAAAATGTTCTTGTGCCTTAATTAAGGAAGAGAGAACATGAGAGTTCAATAAGAGTCAGAGTTTGTCCTGTTGTGAAGCATCTTAATGGATTTTCACACCTGATTTCCATCTGCAGATGTAATCAGTAAGAATGGAAGGAGCCTGAGAAGAGAGCTCTTATGGAGTTCAAGGAAGCAACACTCTAGATATTTTAGTTATAGCTGAGGTTTACAAGAGCAAATCGATTTTTCTCATC
>PVLC010006022.1:0-42992 GCA_004027655.1 Graphiurus murinus
AAAAAATAGGGCTGGGGGTATAGCTTGGAGGTAGAATGCCCCTGAGTTCAATCCCCAGTACCGCAAAAAAAAAAGTAAAAAAAAAAAAAGAGCCTCTCACTAAATGGGAGCACTACAGGTCTGGGAGCGGGCAGCGAGGCATTGTGAATAACCTCACCCTCCACCCACCAGGAGGCAGCCTGCCCTCAACATTTGGGAAGGGTGGAGCATGGACTTTGCATGGGACATTCTGCATCCCGAGTGCAGCCTTTGAGGTTTGGCTTTCCCTCCACAGTGTGCACAGGTGGACACTGACTTTAGGAATTGTAGGGAGTTTACCTGAAGCCTCTGCCACCAGTGTTGGTTCTCTGCCTACAGGCAGTGAATTTCCTTGTCCTGTGTGTCCCTTTAATCAGAACCTTTTGGGTCTATGGCATAAGCTGAGAAGCTCTACTGACTTCTGGCCTCTTTCTTATCTGGCCCCTGTATCCAGCCTTAGATCCAGAATGGGTCTGACAGCACAGGAGCAAGTTGTGTTTTGCAAGTTGGGCGCCCTCTGGGGCAGCCTCCTGGGGCCTTGCGAGCCCCTTCTCAGTTCCCCTGGTCACCCTGGAGGAAATCCTAGGTGCAGCCAGGTGGGGAGCAGTGGACTGGGTGGGCCACTCGCAGCTGCAGCTCTGCATCTCTCACCGTCCTCTGCCTTTCACTGGATGGGTGTTCATTTTAGGAACTTGTTATTGTGGAGAGAGATTTTCCTAAACTGATCTGTTCCAACTTTTTTTTTTTGGTACTGGGGATTGAACCAGGGGCATTCTATCTCTGAGCCACACCCCTATTTCTTTCTGTTTTTTATTTTGAAACAGGGTCTAAGTTGCTGAGGTTGTCCTTGAACCTGCGATCCCTCTGTCTCAACCTCCCAAGTACTGGGATTATAGGCCACCATGCCCGACTTGTTCTAACTTTAAGAAAGTCACCCAGGCTAAGTGGGGCTCTGTTTTTTTTTTTTTTGCGGTACTAGGGATTGAACTCAGGGGAATTCTACCTCCGAGCTATACCCTCAGCCCTATTTTTTATTCTTTATTTTGAGACAGGGTCTCACTAAGTTGCGGAGTGCCTTACTAGGTAGTTGAGGCTGGCCGCGAACCTGGATCCTACGGTCTCAGCCTCCCAAGTGCTGGGATTACAAGTGTGCGCCACCACGCCTGGCTGGGGCTCTGGTTTTTGAACTGTTTCCCTTACAGCAGAGTTGTATGTTGTATGTGTAAATTAGCTTAAGAGTAGAAGCTCCATTTATACTTGACCAGGACAAAAGTAAGACTTGGCTGAGGGCAGTCTTGTCTTAGACTCAGTATGGAGATCTGTGAGACTGGGGGAGATGCTTGCTGGGGGAGTCGGAGCTTGGGCAGCCAGCGCTGCTCCCCAGAGGAGCTTCAGAGGCCAGGGCTCACCATAGACTATCTTTCTGACACACGAGCCAAGGCCAGGGGGCTTCCTGCCCTTGGGTTGTGATGGCCAGAGCGCTTGGGGACGAGGACAGAGGCACCTAAGTGCAGCACGTTGGCTCCAGGTGAGTGAGGCTGCAGCACTCTCCCGGGGAAAGTCAATAAATGGCGCTCTAATGGCTGGGGGTTGCCAAGCGCCGGGGCCTGGTCACCACAGAAGCAGCTGTTTGCCGCGTTCCCAGGGCAGCCTGGAACGCCGTCTGCAGCTACACTTCTGCAGGTGACTTCTGTGGTCACCTGGGGCCCCAGTCCTTGTTTGTTTAGTGATTTATGTAATAGGCTCTGCTGAGGCCATTTGTTTGGGGAGGGAGGGAGGCCAGCCTGACTTGGTTACTAGCCTCCATCTGCCTCGAAGTCAGGAGGCCCTGATGGTCTTGTCCCCCCAGCCAGAGGCAGAGCGCCAGGTCAGCACCTGCTGCTTCTGTGCTTTCATCCCAGCCATCTGGATTAGATGCTTTCCTTCTTAAGCTTAGTAAGCCGTACAGGCGGTCACAGGTCCCCTCTTCAGCTGTCTCACCGCCCGGCTGAGTGCTACCACCAGGGAGGGATTGGGATGTGGTCAGTGGGCAAGTGTCTGTGTCCTGCCAAGGGTCTGGGGCAAGTCTTGCAGGGCATGGTCTTCACAGTTGTCACCTAGGAGGGAACGAGACAGGCATCTGCCTCTCTGCATCAAGAACCTCTGGAAGAGCCGGGCGTGGTGGCGCACGCTTGTAATCCCAGCATTTGGGAGGCTGAGACCGGAGGATCCGGGTTCGAGACCAGCCTCAGCTACCTAGTGAGGCACTCCGCAACTTAGTGAGACTCGGTTTCAAAATAAAGAATAAAAAATAGGCCTGGGGGTATAGCTCAGAGGTAGAATGCCCCTGAGTTCAATCCCCAGTACCGCAAAAAAAAAAAAAAAAGAATAAAAAATAGGGCTGGGGGTGTAGCTCGGAGGTAGAATGCCCCTGCCATGGTGCACGCTTGTAATCCCAGTACTTGGGAGGCTGAGACAGGAAGTCGTAAGTTCACAGCCAGCTACTTAGCAAGACCCTGTTTCAAAGTGAAAAATAAAATAGGGCTAGGGTGTAGCTCAGAGGTAGAATGTCCCTGGATGCAATCCCCAGTAACTAACACACACACACGCACACACACACACACACACACACACACACACACACACACCTCTGGAAGGACAGGAGAATCCAGTATTTCTAGCACACAGTACAGCGGGGCAGAGGATTACAGGTGGCAGTAAAAGGTATTTAATGTCTCTTCACTCTCTTCACCGAGTGTCCTTTTAGAATGCAGCCATGTGAACGAATTGTCCCTAATAGTGATAAACAAGGAGGAGAGAGGACGGTGTCCGCTGGAGAGTGGGCTGGGCTCCTCCTGTGTCTGGTGCACCTGCAGGAGCTGGGTGTCCCTTCCCAAGGGAGGGCTCTACAGCAAGTGTCTGGGGAAGGCGAGCAGCTCCCTGCTGCCCTGGGGGTCGGGTCCTCCTGGGGTGGCATGGGAGTCCCAGGGGCTGTGTGCTTGGACTTCCAGGAGGCTGTGGTGTCTTAGACACAGCAGATGCCAGGTAGCCGCCACATGGGTTGATGGGTGAAGTGGCCAGCAGCACCTGGTTCCCATACTGGACCTCCAAGTAAGAGTTTCCTGAGCGGCCCTGTGAGCCCTGGTGGTGACCCCTGAGGCAGCAGGGAGGCCTGGCGGGGTTACGCTCGGAGGGAGTGGCCTCTGGGCTACACAGCTCAGGTCTTGCACAGCATTTCTGCTCTTATCCAGAGGAGCCCCCCAGGGATGGACATGAGCAGCAATGGCTGCCCCTGGTGGGCAGGGCGTTGGTGGCCTTTTCTACTGATCACCTCGTTGTCCCAGTGGATCTGCTGGGTAGGTGTGAGCATTCTTAGTTCCTCAGAGAGGTTAAGCACCCTGAGAGACAGTGAGGCGAGCCTGACTCCACAGCTGTTGGCCTTGCAGGGAGCCCCTTCCCCTCACCGTGTGCTGGGCCTTATTTTTCAGGTGACGATGCCTGGTCAGCCCGTGGATGTGGCCTGTGGTGTGGATCACATGGTGACTCTGGCCAAGTCGTTTATCTAAATTGTCCACCTGACTACTCAAGGCCTGCCTTGGCCTCAGGACCGGGGCACAGCTCGGCAGAGGCAAGGACATGCTGATTGGCTGGGGTTCCTGGACGGTGCTAGAAGAGGCTCAGAGCCGTCGGTGGAGTGTGGCGCTCGCTCTCTCCTAAAGCCCTGGGGGGATATGAACTGAGATTCTCGGGGACATGGCCCCATCTCCTGTTGAGAATGCAACCTGCTGGACTCCGCACAGACGGTCACACTTAGCCAGGCTGAGCTCCCGAGGAGTCCCAGGCCTCTGGGCCCCGGTGCGACGGCTGTACACTCATCTCAGCCTCTCCAGGGAACATGCAGTGGCTTCTGGGGGCAGAAGCGACCAGCTCAGGTGCCATTCTTAGGAAAGCTCAGCGCTCACAGCATGTTTGGTATCCGGCGGTGGCCTGACAGGACAAGGTGCTCAGGAGACTTGTGCCTAAGGCTAGCCCCGCTTGGCTAGCGAGGGTTCCGGGCTGGCTTCAGCCTGCAGCTTTCAATCGCATCCCCCTGCTCACACAGCCAGCTGTGGGATTCTACACAGAGCTACCAGCACATGCTGCTCACCAACCCTGGGGCCACGGCCACCCCGGCTCATGACCATTCTCACTGCCCGGCTTGGAAGAGCCGAGAAGCTCCTGCAGGAAGAAGCCAGAGCCCAAATGCTTGGCAGTGGAGGGGTTGGAATATCTGCAAAAGCTTGGCTGGAGGGTCAGCCTGGAGAAGATTGAGAAATTGTGCAATCATCTGACTTAGTAACAGAATTTGTCTTTTCCTTTAAAAACAGCATTTAGCCGGGTGTGGTGGTGCAGGCTTGTAATCCCAGTACTTGGGAGGCTGAGACACAAGGATCACAGGTTTGTAGCCAGCCTCAGTTACTTAGTGAGGCCCTCTGCAACCTAGTAAGACCCTGGTTCCAAATAAAGAATAAAAAATAGGAGCCGGGCGTGGTGGCGCACGCTTATAATCCCAGCATTTGGGAGGCTGAGACCGGAGGATCCGGGTTCGCGGCCAGCCTCAGCTACCTAGTGAGGCACTCCGCAACTTAGACTCGGTTTCAAAATAAAGAATAAAAAATAGGGCTGGGGGTGTAGCTTGGAGATAGAATGCCCCTGAGTTCAATCCCCAGTACCACAAAAAAAAAAAAAAAAAAAAAAGAAGAAGAAGAACAAAAAATAGGGCTGGGGGTGTAACTTGGAGGTAGAATGCCCCTGGGTTCAATCCCCAGTTCTGAAAAAAAAAGAAAACAAACAAAAAAACCCAAACCAGTATTTACAAATGTCTTTTGGAATAAAGTCTATTTTCTGCTTTTTTAACTTTAAGAACTGAAGAGGTCTTTTAAAATTTTTACTTGATCATTAAGATCAACTTTTAAAAACAAGGCTGTTGGGAAAGAGTCCAATAGGAGCCAGTGAAAGAGCCCTTAGAGGACAGCCCTGCTTGGAGAATATTTTCTGCACAGATTCTTCGCCCCTCGTTCAGTGGTGGAAAGTGACGGGCACTCGGCCTCACGCCCCGCCCGCCCACCTGCCACAGACATCTCACCCATTCGTCAGCGGATGCTGTCCTGTTTCCCGTAGGTGCCAGGTACTGTTTGTCACGCTCCAGGTGACAAGAACCTGCCTTGTGCGGGAAACACAAATAAAATGCAAAGCGTGGTAGGTGGTTCTGTGGACTGTGGAGAGAAGCAAAGTGGGGAGAAGGGACAGTGCTGTGGGAGGGTTGCAGGTTAAAGTAGAGTGGTCACCGAGCCGGCCGTGACCTGGGCGTGACCCGAGGCTGTGAGAACCAGCCAGTTGGCGTCCTGGGGGGATGGCCCAATACAGCAGCTACAGGGACACTCACCCGCGCTGATGCTCTGTGGGGACCATTCTTAGGCTTATTCAAGTTTCCCATAAATTTGAAAGACGGAAAACTCAATTTTTTTGTTTTTTTCCTGAAATCTGGAGTTTGGGGACAGGTGTTAAGTCAGTGTGGTGGAAGAGTAACTCGCCCCAGTGTGGTGGGGCATACCTGTAATCCCAGTACTTGGGAGGCTGAGTCAGGAGGGTTGCAAGGTCAAGACCAGCCTTAGCAACTTAGTGAGACCCTGTTTCAAACTAAGAAGCAACATAGGACTGGGAGTGTAGCTCAGAGTTAGAATGCCCCTGGGTTCACTCCCTACTGTCACACACAAAGAAGAAATAAAGAGTACTCCAACCTGGGTGAGATGCTCGCTGGATTTACAGGGGGCAAGTGCCCTGGGGTCAGGCCCAGGTCACACCAGTGGGGTTCAGGGGTGGTGGATGACAATGGTGATGGGGTCTCTGTAGTTGTTAGGAATGGCTCTTAAATCTCCACCAAATGGCAGCCAGGGTACAGATCCAGTGACCAACGTGGCCTTGGTAAGTTGTGCAGTAATGAGCGGCTGCTGTTTGTTCTAAAGCCTGGTTACTATCGGCTTGGTCAGCTTGGCCAGGCAGCTTGGCCCCGGTGGGTCACCAGGGCTCCCGGAAGAGGTTCCTCTGCCTCGAGCTAGCCCATCCCCCTGGCTGTCACCTGCGCTTGGTTCTTGGTGCTTGTCCTTCATCTCCACATGCACAGGAACCCTGCTATGCCCTGGCTTGCTCGCTGTGGTTTATCACTTCCTGTGGAAACCCAGCTTTGCAAGCCTTGGTCTTCCGCTTCAGTGAGCACTCGAAGGACCCCTGTGACTGTGCCACGTGCCGATGCCCCTGTGTCCTCTGGCCATTCTCTCAAGCTCAGGACTCTGCTATTCACCTGTGGTGGTCAAGGGGAGGAGCCTGAGTGGGGCCTGCAGCGCGTCCACGCATCAGCTGCTCGGTGGACAGAGTTGTTCCCAAGGTGCACTCCTGTCCTCTCAGCCCCTGTCAATGTGCAGGCCACTGCTCCACGATGACTTCTGCGGGGAGGGATGGCTCTTGGTGACATGAAAAACCTTAAACCAGCTGATAGAAGCCTGCCCTTCCTGCCAGGCTTTTTTTTTTCCTTCTCTGTACTGGGGATTGAACCTAGGGGCATTCTACCTCTGAGCTACACCCCCAGCCCTATTTTACTTTTTATTTAGAAACAGGGTCTCAAGCCAGGTGTGGTGGCGCACGCTTGTAATCCCAGCATTTGGGAGGCTGAGACTGGAGGATCCGGGTTCGCGGCCAGCCTCAGCTACCTAGTGAGGCACTCCACAACTTAGTGAGACCCTGTTTCAAAATAAAAGAATAAAAAATAGGGCTGGGGGTATAGCTCGGAGGTAGAATGCCCCTGAGTTCAATCTCCAGTACCGCAAAAAAACAAAAACAAAAACAGGGTTTCATTAAACTTAGTGATTACAGGTTTGCGGTCAGCTTCAGCAACTTAGTGAGGCCTTCTGCAACAAAAAAAAAATATAGAACTGAGGGTGTAGCTTGAAGGCAGAATGCCCCTGGGTTCAATCCCCAGTACAGAAAAAAAAAAGACTCCACCTTTTCCCCTCACCTTCCCTTCGTCCCAGCATCTGAAGGACAGCACCCCGAACTGCCATGGCCTGGCAAGCCTTTTTTTTTTTTCAGTCTCCAGTCTCAGCCTCCCAAATACTGGAATTACAAGTGTGCGCCACCATGCTCAGCTCCGGTAAGCCTTCTGACTGCACCAGAAACTTACCCTGTCCTGGGGACCTCACGCTTGCATGCTAGGGGGTGCTACACACTTCCTCACACACCAGCCTGGATGGAGACAGCAGCAGCCCACAAGCTTGAGCTGCGGACAACGTTGGAGCCTTCCAACTGTTCCTCTCAGATCTGAGGCCACACAGGTGTGCAGGCTCGACAGTAGACTTTTTTTTTTTTTTTTTTTTGCGGTACTGGGGGTCGAACTCGGGCATTCTACCTCCGAGCTATACCCCCAGCCCTAGTTTTTATTCTTTATTTTGAAACCAAGTCTCACTAAGTTGCGGAGTGCCTCACTAGGTAGCTGAGGCTGGCCGTGAACCCGGATCCTCCGGTCTCAGCCTCCCGAATGCTGGGATTACAAGCGTGCGCCACCACGCCCGGCTGACAGTAGACTTTAAAAGCATAAACTCAGCTGGGCCTGGTGGTGAATGCCTGTAACGCCAATACTTGGGAGGCTGGGACAGGTGGATTGTAGATTTGAGGACAGCCTCAGCAATGTAGTGAGACAGCAACCTAGCAAGGCCCTGTTTGAAAATTAAAAAAAATAATAAGAGCTGGCGATGTAAGCTCGGAGACAGAATGCCCCTGGATTTAACCCCCAGTACCACAAAATAAAAGTACAAACCCAGGCACCGTTGCCTCAGACTAGGAGCTGGCTTTTTCAAGAGGGAAGCAAACAGTTGTGGTGTAGCTGATGGAGGATGCATCTGGCTGCAGTCCCATGATGGCAGCTAAATGCCAGGAGACCAGTGTAGAGCACCTGAAGCCATACTTCCCCCTTTGGGGACACTGAACAGGCTCATTCCAGTGGGAGAATACTGAAGGCAAAGGGAGCAGAGGGACGGAGCACCTGCGAGGTGCTGAGAGGGGGCGATGGGAAGAGGAGGCCTGTGCACGCCTGAGCTGGGCTGCCCCTGCCCGGTCCGTCTCCACGTGCAGGAGCCAAGATGAAGCCACCTGCTCTGCAGAGCAGCCAGTGCAAGCAGCGTTCAGCCTGGGGCCCTTGGGATTCCTTTGCGCAGTCTACCCCTTAACCCTGGGGTTCTCAACCCTGGCTGCGGGATACTGTGTGATAGAATTATCTTGCAAGTGCATCATCCCGGGAGCTTGTTGATTGATGTATCAGTCAATGGACACTTGGTTTGTGTCTACTTTTCGATTTTTATTTTTATTTTTTTGCGGTACTGGGGATTGAACTCAGGGGCATTCTACCTTCGAGCTATACCCCCAGCCCTATTTTTTATTCTTTATTTTGAAACAGGGTCTCACTAAGTTGCGGAGGGCCTCACTAGGTAGCTGAGGCTGGCCTCAAACCTGGACCCTCCAGTCTCAGCCTCCTAAATGCTGGGATAAGCCTGTGCCACCACGCCCGGCTGTACTTTTCAATTATTATGACAGTGCAAAAGCACACGTGGAAGTTTTACACTGGTCCAGTATTTTGTTTGTTTTTCTTTTTGGTACTGAGGACTGAACCTGGGGTTTTTCTACCTTTGAGGTATACCCCCAGCCCTATTTTATTTTGAAACAGGATCTCCCTAGGTTGGTAAGAGTCTCGCTACTCGCTGAGGCTGTCCTCAAACCTGGAATCCTTTCTCAGCTCCCCAAGTACTAGGATTACAGGTGTGTGCCACCATGCCTGGCTTCCAGCATTTTTTTTTTTTTTTTTCAGTACTAGGGATGGAACCCAGGGGCATTCCACCTCTGAGCTACATCCCCAGCCCTATTTTTTCTTCTTTATTTTGAAACAGGGTCTACTGAGTTGCAGAGGGCCTCATTAAGTAGCTGAGGCTGGCTGAGAACCTATGATCCTCCAGTCTCAGCCTCCCAAGTACTGGGATTACAAGCGTGGGCCAACATGCCCGGCTAGCTTCCAGCATTTTTGTTTTATTTTTTTGGAGTTTTGAGGATGGAACCCAGGGCCTTGTGCATGCTAGCAAGTGCTCTACCACTAAGCCATATCCCCCAACTCTCTGGAACATTTCCATACAAGTTTGTGTGTGAACTCAAAGCTTTCGATCATCTTGGGTATATACCCAGAGTGGAACTGCTGGGTTATTTTATTTTATTTTCCTATTTTGGGTACTAAGGACTCAACCCAGGGATGTTCTACCTCGGATCCATACACCTAGCCTTATTATTTTTTATTTACTTTTGTGTGTGTGTGTGTATGTGTGTGTGGTACGAGGGCTTGAACCCAGAGACCTCTGAGCTACACCACCAGCCTTTTTTATTTTGAAACAAGGTCTTGCTAGGTTGCTGAGAATCTAGCTACATTGCTGAGGCTAGTCTCAAACTGATGATCTTCCTGTCTCAGCCCCCCAAATTTTGGGATTACAGGCATGTGCCACCACACCCAGCCTATGTTTTTTTTTGTTGTTGTTTTTTGAAACAGGGTCTCACTTAGCTGGGCATGGAGGTGCATGTTTGTAACTCCAGTACTTGAGAGGCTGAGACAGGAGGATTGCAGGTTTGAGGACAGACCCAGCATGTAGTGAGACTCTCATTAACCTAGTGAGATCCTATTTTTTTTTTTTTTTTTTTCCAGTACTGGGGATTAAACCCAGGGGCATTCTACTTCCGAGCTCCACCCCCAGTCATTTTTTTTTTTTTTTTTTTTGCGGTACTAGGGATTGAACTCAGGGGCATTCTACCTCCGAGCTATACTCCCAGCCCTAATTTTTATTCTTTATTTTGAAACCAAGTCTCACTAAGTTGCGGAGTGCCTCACTATGTAGCTGAGGCTGGCCTCGAACCCAGATCCTCCGGTCGCAGCCTCCTGAATGCTGGGATTACAAGCGTGCGCCACCACACCCGGCATATTTTTTATTCTTTACTTTGAAACAGTGTCTCACTAAGTTGTGGAGAGCCTCACTAAGTAGCAGAGGCTGGCTGCAAACCCTGATCCTCCTGTCTCAGCCTCCTCCCAAGTACTGGGATTACAAGCGTGTGCCACCACATCTGGCTGTGAGATCCTATTTCAAAATAAAAATAAGGCTGAGGGTGTAGCTTGGAGGTTGAATGTCCCTAGGTTCAATCCCTAGTAATACATACACACACACACACACACACACACACACACACACACACACACACGAGGGTCTTGGTCTATATGAAGTTGCTGAAGCTGGCCTGGAACCTGTAATCCTTCTGTTTCAGCATCCCAAGTACTGGGATTACAGGTGTGTGTCACGGCACCTGGCCATTCGTTTAGTTTTTTTTTTTTCTTTGCGGTACTGGGGATTGAACTCAGGGGCATTCTACCTCCGAGCTACACCCCCAGCCCTATTTTTTATTCTTTATTTTGAAACCGGGTCTCACTAAGTTGCAGAGTGCCTCACTAGGTAGCTGAGGCTGGCCGCCACCCGGATCCTCCTGTCTCAGCCTCCCGAATGCTGGGATTACAAGCGTGCGCCACCACGCCCAGCTCCTATTTTTTATTCTTAGTTTTAAAAAAAATTCTTAGTTTTAAAAAATTCTCACTGGGTGTGGTGGCACATGCCTGTAATCCCTGTACTTGGGAGGCTGAGACAGGAGGATCGCAGGTTCGAGAATAGCTTCACAAGTAGTGAGACTCTCACCAATCTAATGAGACCCTGTTTCCAAATAAGAAACAAAATCAGGCTAGGGGTGTAGCTTGAAGGTAGAATGCCTCTGGGTTCAATCCCCAGTACCATAAAAAAAAAAAAAAAAAAAAAAAAAGAGCCAGGTGAGGTGACGCATGATTGCAATCCCAGTACTTGTGAGGCTGAGACTGGAGGATCCAGGTTCGCAGCCAGGCTCAGCTACTCAGTGAGGCTCTCCACAACTTGGTGAGACCCTGTTTCAAAGTAAAGAATAAAGCTGGGCATGGTGGCGCACACTTGTAATCCCAGGATTTGGGAGGCTGAGACCGGAGGATCCAGGTTCGAGGCCAGTCTCAGCTACCTAGTGAGGCCCTCTGCAACTTAGTGAGACTCTGTTTCAAAATAAAGAATAAAAATTAGGGCTGGGGGTATAGCTCGGAGGTAGAATGCCCCTGAGTTCAATCCCCAGTACCGCAAAACAAAAAACAAAAAACAAAAAACAAAAAAACCAAAAACAAAAACCCAAAAATAAATAAAATAAAAATTTCTGACCCTTGTGTCATTTAATCCACAGCACATTTTGTAAGTTTTAAGATACTATTTATTTTCCTGGCTACAACGTGGGCTGTTCCCTACAGCTTGGTTGGAGGCTACCTGCTTCTCCATTTGTGCCTCTACACTAGGACCCCGTGGGTCCAGCTGAACCCCCTGCAGGTTCAGCTCTTGGCAGACCATTTGAAACATGATGGTCCTTCACCAACCACTGCAAGGTGAGGAGCCCTGGGTTCTTGCCCTGCCCCCATCTTTCCTTCCCTTATGCCGCCCTCGCTGTGCAGTGGGCACTTTTAACACTCAAGTGTTGTCAGAACAATCCCTTTTCTTTCTTGACCTTCATGCTGTACATCTAGACCTGTTGCTTTTTTCTACCACATTTCTTTACTAAAAAATTGAGATGTAGGTCACAGAACATAAAACCATTTTACATTATACAATCCAGTGGATTTTAGCAAACAGTTGTGATTTCATGCCACACGTTCCCTTTTGGCGCTTATGCTTTGCTAAGCTTTCCTTGCTGTCTGGAGCATCCCTCCACATCTGTGCCATTGGCTTAACTTCCCACGGTAAAACCTGGGGGGGCAGAATGACAGAAGACATGCCCTTCTATGCCTTTGCTTTCTGTATTTGAGAAAAGTTGGAGAACTTTAAAAATTATATTGAAACCAAGACCAGCTGGGTCAGACTCTGGGGTGGAGTCCCAGCCTGGGCAAAAAGCTCTCTCGGGAGAACTCTGCCAAGAAGCAGCCAAAGCTGTCGAGGGAGGGAGGGAGGCACACGAATGGTGCTGAGGGGCTGGCTGGACATCAACAAGTCTTCTGCATCCAAGACTGGCCCTGCCACCCCTGACTCTACAACTGGGAAGGGCCAGGAGATGACCTTGAGCCAGTGAGGTCGTCTCTCCTGAGAACTGAGGCAGGATACTGTTCCTGGACATCACATTTTCTTCCTCTCATCTACTCCAGTAACCTGGAACCCATTGTTCAGGTGCTAAGTGTGGGTTCTCCTGCATAGAAGCCCTTTGAGGCTCTTAGCTGGCCTGAACACCTCTCAGATTTCAGGTCCACCCCCCACCAGCCTCACCCCCTGCTCATTCCAGCCACAGTTCCCTTTGCCCTCTGGCCTCTGCTATTCTATCTGCTTGGGTCCCTCTAGTCTTACCAAGCTCAACTCCCATGTCTTTGCTTCTTGAAGTCTTTCCCCTCTTTCTGAGCAGCCGCACAGCAACCCCTTGTGGTCTACCCCAGCACTGCACCCTAATGGCTGGAATCCATGGCTGTAGGCCCAACTGCAGAGGTGATGGTGGATTGCCCTGGGTCCCCAGCACCCACACGTGTGGGTGTGAGTGTGCAGTGGAAAATGGAGGCCAAGCTCTGGAGGCCTCTGCTCCCAGGATACCTTATCTGGAGGTTTAGGGCAGAAGCCCTGTGGCCAGAAACCCAGCCCGATCCTCCCCAACCATCGGCAAGGCCCTGTCCAGCTCCACGGGCTGCTTGACCCCCAGGCCCTTCTGCCAAAGACTGGGGAGGAATGGTCAGCAAGAAGCCAGCCTCCAAGATGGCCCCCATGATCCTCACCTCCCTGTCTTCACCCCTGTGTGTGATTCTCTCCCTTGTAGAATTAGAGCTGGACTTCATGACAGTGGAGTACCGTGTGAATTCTGAGGTGCAGGGTACCTGAATCTCTGGCTCTGGAGGAAGCCAGGCACCATATTGCGAGGATACTCAAGCAGACCCTGGGGAGGACATGTAGGACTGCAGCTGTCTGCCCACAGCCAGGCCCAGCTTGCCAGCTGTGTGGACAACCCTCCTTGGAAGCAGATCCTCCCATCCTGGATGTGCTTTGAGTGGGCCCCCTAAAAGTTCATGTGCTGGAAGTGTGGTCCCCCCTGGGTGGTGTATTAAGAGTGGGGCCTGGTTGAGGTGGTTAGGCCCTTGGAAAGGATCAGTGTAGTCCTCAGGGACCCCTGTTGGTTCCCAGGAGACTGAAATTGTTAGAAAAGAATGAACCTGGCCCTGGAATCCCTCTGGCTTCCTGTCTTACCATATGATCTCTTCATCTTGTATCTGCTTCCACCATGATGCTACCTGACATGTTGTGATGAAGCCAAAAGGCCCTCTCCAAAGCCAAGAAGATGGGGCTGTCTAGTCTTGGACTTTCAGCCTCTAAAAGTGTGAGTGAAACCTCTTTTCTTTATAAAGCACTCAACCTTGGGTATTTTGTGACACCAACAGAAAATGGACTAAGACACCCAAACTTGAGACAACTGTAGTCTCATGAATGACTCAGCCAGTATTGCTGAGCCAAATGGCCTCCAAATTCCTGACCCATAGATGCTGGGCTATATAATTATCATTTTAAGTCACTAAATTTGGGGGCAACTTGTTATGCAGTATCAGGTAACTAATACAGCTCTGGGGGTTATTTCTCAGATTCAAGAGCATAATACCTGAAGGGTTGTTCTGCCCTCTCCAGCACCTGGCCCGTGTCCCCGACCACAATATGGAGAAAGGGAAAGAGATGAGACGTGGCCCTGGAGGAATCAACAAAGTCAGACGGCTGTCCACCAGTATCATTTTTTCCTTCATTTAATTAACACTTTACAAAGTACAAAATATACTGTCTTTTTTGGGGAACATTAGGTATGTTTTTTCTCTCCGTCATACAGTACATGAATCTCAAGGGTTTTGTGTTTCTTTGACAAAGAAAATAAGCGTGAGGGCCCTGGGGGTGGGGCGGGACCTCGGCTCTCTGCTTCACCCAGGCCCTGCGACCCACCAAGTGCCACTGCTGCTGGTGACCTGGCATGGCATGCTGGGCCAAGGCCGTGGGCAGGACGTGCCCCTCCCCAAGGTGAGGCTCTGGGGGCCGGGGCCCGGCAGAGCCCCAGTCACCCCCACTCCCCATCTCAGGGTAACGGAAATGATTTTGGCATAGAGCAAGCGGGAGGCCTGGGCTTGATTTGTGGCTGTCGTCAGCCCCTACTGCTTTGGAGCCAACTCTGCTCAACTCTTCCTGGACCATTTTCCGAACGTAGGTAAACCGAGGCAGTGGGCTTGGTCTGTCTTAGACCTGAATTTGGCCTGTTTTCACCCCGCCCCCAACTGGGGTCTCAACTTCGCTGGACCCTTTTCTAGGATGAGCCCCCACAGGCGAGGACACCACCCCTGGCCTCTCCCCCAAATACTGTCTTCAGGACTGGATTATCTCGAGTCCACATGGCAGGAGGTGTGGACTGCCAGGCCTCTGGGTAGTTTCAACACACCAAGGGGTGGGGGTGAGGCAGTCCTACCTCAGCAAGTCCTTTTTCATCCCGGAGCCAGAGCCTTCTTCCACCCTCGCCACTAATCACCTCCGATTATGGGGCCTCCATGGGCGAGGCTGCTCCCGAGGACTCAAAACACTGAGTGAGCCAGTCCCTTAGCTCAGATCTGGGCTCCACACACATGCACACACGCACGTCTAGCACACGAACACGCTCACACATACATGCATAAGTAAACCACACATGGACGGCATCCTGACTCCCAGAGGGGAGCTGCTTGCACCTCCGGCCCTTGCAGTCTCCTCTCCTATGCCAAGGGCCACAAACTGCCCCTGGGGCTCCCCCAGACCTCCCCTCCAGGCCCCAACGACAACTGTGTCAGCAGCAGCAGCACCTCAGCCCTCCCCAGGAGTCTTGTAGGAGGGTGTGGGGTCAGGCTGGGGCCACAGCCCGCCTGCAGCTGCCTCCCTCTGTCTATGGAAAGGGGCGCAGGAACAGTTAGGCTTGTCCTTTCATTACTGCTTTTAATTTGAAAATGAAAGAAAGAAAAAAAAAAGTGGGATGAGCTTTGAGATACAGGAAAAGGTTATCTAGCTATACTAGGGCCCCCCAGCTACTCCCCAACTCCTGCCCCTTACAGCTCCGCAGGGCTGACCTGCCCTCGGCCATCCTGGCTGCCTCTCCTCCAGGCTGCCTCTTTGAACTAGGGCTGCTGCCCTCCATGCTGAACCCCACCTCAGCACATTATCCGGAACCTTCTGAAGAGTCAAAGTGCAATCCTCCCACTGTCAGAAGCCCCTTGCCCATGTTAGCCGTGACACCCTGCCCCGGGCCCTGCTCCAGGGGGGGTCTTCCCATCCCTGGCCTCGCTCAGGAAGTGGCACCAGAGCCCCTCGTCACAGGTTGGGCACTCTGCCGTCACCTGGGAGCTCCCCGCAGTACTTTTTAGCTGAGGCTGGGAAAAGCCTAGGTTGTCCCCATGTCCAATCTAGAGGCTCCGAAAGGTGGCCCAGAGTGGCCTTGGGGCTCCTTCAGGTCTGCCGGGGAAACGCAGCCAGGAGCAGGTGGTGGCAGGAGCCTCAGGTTCATCTCTGAAGATTGTCAGGCAAATGGTGTCCTGGCCCTCCCCATCTGCCCTGAGCCTTCTCTCCTGACCTCCACGGTGCCCCGTCACCTCAGAGGGGACAAGCCCCAGCAGACCAGGCATCCTCTAGCAGGACACCAACCTGGTCACGGTGGTGCCGCCTGGAGTTGGTGGGAAGCGGCAGAGGCTGGGGGCTCTGGAGGCCCCACGATGCCCTGGATCTTGGAGGGGAGGTTATGGGGTCACCTCTTGGGCTCAGCTGTGTGCTGGGGGTGGAGGGTGGGGCACCGCCTTGGGGAGCCCCATGGAGGAAGAGGGTAAGAGCTGACAATGCCTGTCATCTCTGCTAGGTCAGGACTGGGGAGAAGGGGGCCTTTTGGGAAGTAGGGGAGCCCCATGTTGAGGGCTGAGCCAAAGTGGGGAGTCTGTGCCATGGGGGGGCACTGCCCCTCCTCCCTCCTTGGGCTCCTGCCAGTCAGCAGTATAGAGGGATCGAGTGGGTGAGGGGCCAAGAGGAGGGCTGCATTTAGACCGTTTGTACTTTTCTCACAAGAAAGCCACACAGAGGCAAAGACACAAGCTTCCGGGCCCAGGTGGCAGCTCTGGGCCTGAATGCCCACCCACTGTTGGCCCTGTTCCTCTCCTCCAGACGCCATGTCAGCCAGAGCCAAGAGGACCCCAACTGCTGACCAGCAGGTTCCCCACGCTGCCTCCGAGGGAGGGCGGGGGAGGCCAGACACTCAACAGGAAGTCCTGCAGAAACTCGTCCTTCCAAGTGGGGTCTGGAGAGACTCTCACACCTAGGGAACCAGGAGATGGTGGGGGCCACGGGAAAGAAAGGACAAGGGCAGACAGCCACCACTTCCACACCCCAGAGCAGCGGAGATGACACTGTCCAGAAAACAGGCATGAGAAATGCAGCTTCCCCGCACAGCAGATGGAGTGGGAAGGGCAAGGGCCCACTGTGGCCAGGCAGCGGGGTCCCTAGGGGAAGCTCCCCGCAAGGAGGCTGCAGAGTGGAGCCTGCACCCCAGTGCCTCCCTGGACACAAGGTCATTCGTGCTCCTCTGGGACAGGTGGGGTCAGTCCCCAGGAGGAGACCTGGGAGGAGAAGAACCTGAGATGGCTAAGCTTGTAGGTAAAAAAACAACACAAAAACCAGGTAAGCTGCCAGCGTCAAAGCGGTCTGAGGGGAGGGGTCTGGGGGAGGCAGGGATGTGACCTGCCTAGCAGTGCAGGTCCTCGGGGTGACGCCAGGGAGGGGGACATTGTTAAAAAGCAAAAGCAAGAAATCAATTGGTATTGGAGGCCGAAACAGGAGGATTGTAGGTTTGTGTCCAGCCTCAGCAACTTAGCGAGGCCCTGTTTAAAAAAAAATTAAAAAGGGCTGGAGGTGTAGCTCAGAGAATGCCCTTGGGTTCTATCCCTAGTACCACCAAAAAAAAAAAAGGCGAGAAATCCCAATTCTTCCCTCACTGTATCAACATCCCCCCAAATAAAATGAGTGTCCGGGGGCCTTGGCTGTGGAAATGGGGGTGCAAGAACCACAATGCCGACTGTGGCCGGCTCTGTGGGCTGCTGGTTTTGTCCTCTCCAGTCACGCCTGAGGGATCTAATCGGCTTCTCTCAAAATCGTATTGCCTATATACTTGAATTAAAAACATACAGCGGCTCAAAATGTGCCTGTGCGTGCGGCAGGCACAACGGGACGGAGCCCTGGCACCCACCCACACGCATATGCTCACACACACACATACACACGGGGTCTGTGCCCGCGCCCTGCGCACACAGAATATATTAACATATATATTGCTCAAGTATATATGCTATTTACAGTATATATCTCTATCAACATAAAACACAGGTATTTATAGGTGTGTACAACAGACAGTCCTAGGAAGTCTAGGGGCCACACGACTGGGGCACGGGGCCGACACACTTGCACAGCGGGAAAGAAGGGCTGAGGCGCGACGGACCAGGGAAAGAGACAGAAAGGGGCATGGAGAGGCGCACCGCAGAAAACCAAGGCCTCCCGAGGGCAGAAAGGGGACTCGGGGCCTCCATTGCCACCCTGCCCACTCAGTTGCCTCCCTTTTAGGGACCAGCGAGCAATTTACCAGATTTGGTTGTTTTGGAGTTTTGTGCAAAATGAACTTAAAAAAAAAAAAAATTGGAAAGAAAGTGGGGTTCTAATTAGTGTGCTGGGCCCTGAGCTTCCATGAGGGTTTAGAACAGTTCCTCCACCTAGGGAGTTTTCGGGGTGCAGAGGGTCCCATCTGGTTGGAGAAGTGGGGAGCAAGGCTCACACAAGCCCTTTCCTAGGACAAGCAAATGTCTCCTTCTCCTCTGACTTCTCGGGGACAGCACAACTCAGCGGCTCCCCAAATCAAGAGGCTGAGTGGGCCCTGTGGTCCCGCTCCCTCAGGATCCCACTCAGCTAGCCCCGCTCTTACGGTCTGCTGCGTGCGCTGTGGGGCTGCCACTCCTCCATGGCCCTCGGGTCCCCACACCCCCTCTGATACCCCGATAGGACCGTGACAGCTACGAGGCGCCACAGGGTGCCGGTGTCTTGTGCCAGACCTCTGCTCCCAGCTCCCACTCAGAAGGCCCCTGTGACAGCTCCTGGGGCTCACGGGACTCCTACAGAACTCAAACAGGCCCCGTCTCCCGAAAACAGAAACTACTGCCAATAGTAGCCCGGGTGCAAATACATTAAATAAGAAACTAAAACAAAATACGATTTTCTCTATTAAGGCTCAGTTAAGCTGCCCCAGGTCAAGTACTCGTGAACGCCACGGCCCGTCTGAGGGGAGGGCGGGCAGCCAGGCGAGTGGGGGGGCAGAGGCCTTCCACATCCCCCCAAAAGTGGGACAGGGGAGGGCGGCGGGGGAGCCCTGTGCTGGTCTAGTCGACTGTTGGGGAGGAGGGGGATGACCTAAGAAACCCCAGGCCCGGAATGCTGGGGAAGCCCCCGCTGGGGGGAAACTGAGGCTCCGCCTGCCCGAGTAGGGATCAGGGAAAGCAGAGGGACAGAGCTGGTGCTCAGGCTGGGGGGTCTCCTGACCCTCCTCCCCCAGGAGTGCGTGCTTGTGCGGGGAGGCTCTGGGCAGGCCCCTCTTGGCAGTCGTGCTGGGAGTGGGGGGCACAGGCCCTGCTGTTGGCAGGCGGGGGCTGGGTGGCTCGGGTCCTCCCCGCTTGAGGCCCTTCTGTGCTCTTATCTGAGCCTCACCAGCTGCCACAGCTTCAGGACAGGCGGCTGGCCTCCACTCTGAGGGAACCAGCCCCAGGCTGATGGGACCAGAGACCAGCGACCACCGAGTTCAGCCCCCGGCCTCCGGGAGCCTTCCCGGGCTCCACGCACTCAGCCCTGCTCCACCAGCACCCCCAACCGACACCAGGAGCAGGACGCCAGTGTCTCGCAGAGGGTGCCAGCTTCCTTTGGCATCTTCCCTGGGCTTCAAGCAAGGCCATGTGAGAAGGTGGGTCCGTTCCCGAGCCCCCTGGGTCTCAGAAACCATTTTCTGGGGTGGGGCTGGAGGGAAGACACGGGTCATTTTTGGAAGGGCTGGGGGCTCCGGGAAGGCAGAGGAGGGCACGGGAGGCCTTGGCTTGTGTCCCAGGCCTGGAGGGGTCAATCAGGGGAGAGTCCCAGAGGCCCTTTCCTTGGGGTCCCTGGGGTGATTTTCCAGTCTATGGAGAAATACTGCAAGAACAATCTTGAAGGAGGGACTGGTCAGGCCCAGGCGGCAGGGAGGAGCAGAAGCCCTTCTAATGCTTCTCTGCTTGACTGACCTTCAGGGCACTGATGACCCCGTTGATATTCTCTTCAGGGACCTGTGGGGCCAGAAGCAAATGCCGTGAGCTGGGAACCTGGGAACCTGCTTTTGGCTGCCCCTGCCCGTCCTGGGCCCACACTCACCAGTGCGTGATCGAACTTGAAAGTACTGATGTAGTAGGCGGGGATGTCTGCCGCGGCCAGGGGCTCCGAGATCTGGGCCACGATTCCACACTCATCTAGGGAAATTGGGGAGGGGGCGCTCAGCCTTGGGAGGTCCTCGGCCTGAGCAGCTTCCTGGCCTTCCCTGGCCTTCTGCCATAACACCTCCCCGTACCCACGGTCCTCCCAGGGAATCCCCATCCCCACTGCTGGGCGAGCTCAGCTTGATCCCCTCCATCAAGGAGTCGCCTCTGAGCCAGTGGCCAGCAAGACTTTCTCATCTTTAGGGCTTCACACACTCAGTCTGGCCCTGCTTGGGCCGCCCCCTGCCGATTTCACCACCTCCCACCTATACCACCTTCCCTGCCATCGTGGGAGTTTTTGTAGACAGAGCTGCAGCTGCAGGGACACTGGGGAGGGTGCCACTTGGGTCCTATCTACTCCCTTGGACTCTTTTTCTAGCCAGGCAATGGTGGGTGAGTTATGCTCCCCCTCTGGGCCTCAATTCCATTGGAGTCACTACCAGGTAGCAGCCCCCAGCATCTGGGTGAGGCCTGTGGGTGATGCCCTTCTCCCTCCAAAGCCTCAGCCATCAGGTGGTCTCAGCGTTGCCCAGGACGGAATCCGTCCCTCATTCCCTGCTTCTTCCTTGATGCAAAGTCACCACCCCAGGCTGACTCAGACAGGAAGACCTCCAGGATCCCAGGACCATGTCCCTGACCAATCCCTAAAAGCTACTCCTTGTATTTTGCCAATGATGCCTTTCCCTAACACTTGCCCTGACTGGGCGGGCACTGGTCTGAGAATTCTAAAGCCTGAATGTGGAAATCAACTTGGGCTCTCCCCTTCTGAAAGCTGAGAAGCCTGGCATTTCCTGTTACTTCACCTGATGGCTGCAGCCCTGGTCCTGAGCTACCTAGCCCACCCTGGACGTGTGCAGGAAGGGCCTGCAAGTCCCTCCGGCCCCGTTTTTTGGCTTGGTCTATGGGTGTTGGAGGTTGGCGGGATCAGGGAGGCTCATGCTCAACCCACAGGCCTTGTGCCTGCACTTCCGGTGACCATCCATTCTGCTCTGGGGTGTTTTACAGATGAGGAGACTGAGACTCAAGGTTAAGCAGCTTGCCCTTTCTGCTACTTCACTGGTGAGCTCCCCAGGTTATTTAGACCCTGCACTGCACAGCCTATGTGGGCTGGAGAAATGCTGGGGTCCATGGAGGAGGAGGCCCCAAGAGACAGGCCAGGCCACTGTCCTGCTCCAGGAGGGCCCTGGTTTTGGCCTCAAGGTGAGTGGGGTGAGGGGCCTGTGAGCTTGTCAAGAGGAGGCTGAGCAGCTCGCAAAGCCTGGCTCCTTAGACCCCTCACTTCCCATGCCAAAGTGACTTGTGCCCCCACGACCCAGGAGCAGAGCCCCGGGGGGCTGACATCATGGACCCTGGAGCAGTCTGGGCTCTTTCTGGAATGTTCTGCTCTCTATGGGAAAACAGAGTTCACCAACCCCTACCAAGGCTTGCTGAGGACCACTGAGCTGCAAGCTTCAAGTGTCTGCTGGGAACGGCCACTTTGCGAACTTGCAGAGTCCCTTCTGGGCACACGCCTGTTGATCTAATGAGCTTAGCAAAGGAATAATTTCCACCGAGGACAGCACCTCCCTTATGAGCACCTCACCGTGGCCCCTTCCAGTAGGACAGACAGACCACGGGTAGCTGGGGAACCACCCGCGGCTGCCCCTTGGTCTTTCTAAATGCCAGGTCTCATGCCTATCGCCCCTTGGAAAGTGCTGGTGAGAAAAACTATCAACCAAAGCGACTGCCTGGACAACTAGGGAAACTGAGGTGAGACTAGGGAATTGGGGTGAATTTTCTCCTGTGGGATTGATTCTGTCATGGTGGTAATGTAGGAAAAGGGCTTTTTCCTGGGACAGAACAGGCGATGCACTTGGGGCAGAGCAGTGGGATGTCTAGGACCTACCGGGAGATGGCTGGCACGCCCATGTACTTGTGCAACCAGAGCACATTAAAAATGCTAACCCTTGCTGCTTGTAAGCAGCAGGACTAAGGAGTGATTTTTTTTCCCCTCTGTGATATTTACCATGTCTCCAATTTTCTAATAATGAGTGATGCATCAATTTTTTTTTTTTTTTTTGTGGTACTGGGTATTGAACTCAGAGGCATTCTACCTCCGAGCTATACCCCCAGCCCTATTTTTTATTCTTTTATTTTGAAACCGAGTCTCACTAAGTTGCGGAGGGCCTCACTAGGTAGCTGAGGCTGGCCGTGAACCCGGATCCTCCGGTCTCAGCCTCCCGAATGCTGGGATTACAAGTGTGTGCCACCACGCCCGGCTAACATCAATTTTTTTTTTTCTATGTGGGTGTGTGGTGCTGGGTATTGAACCCAGGGACCGGCTAGGTTGTTAAATCTCACTATGTTGCTGAGGTTGGCCTTGAACCTGCGACCCTCCTGTCTCAGCCTCCCAAGTACTGAGATTACAGGTGTGCACTACCATACCTAGCTCCAGCTAGCATTATTATTATTATTTTTTGGTGGTACTGGGGATTGAACCCAGGGGCAGTCTATCTCCCAGTTATACCCCAGCCCTATTTTTTTATTTTGAAACAGCATCTTGCTAGGTTGATGAGAGTTACTACTTGCTGAGTCTGTCCTTGAACCTGCAATGCTCCTGTCTCAGCCTCCCAAGTACTGAGATTACAGGTGTGCACCACCACACTCTGCTTTCCAGCTAGAATTAATTTTTGAGCTGGGGGAATACAAGAGCCCTTTGATTAAAGCCTGCTCCTCCTATCTCCTGGAGGCCCGTGTACTCCTGTCATGTCAGCCTCCCCCACTTATACCATGGAGCAACAGAGGCTGCTGACTCACCCAAGCCCCAACCCTGGGACCCCTAGAGGCTCACCGAATCCCAGGGGCTGCCCTCCAATCCGCACCATCTTCCAGAGCTCTCCAGAAGCACTTGTGAACAGCAAATTGCTAGGAAACCTATAAGCAAGAGGCGTCCAGAGGCTGGTATTAACAGCACTACCCTTGCTGGTTCCACAGAGCCCTCCCTGGCCGCCGGAGGGGCAGGGACAGTCCCCTCTCAGTGCCCTTGACCTGCTTGTCCTACATCCTCCTCATGGTGGGTGGGGGGGTGGGGATGCTGGGATCAGGCTTTGGAGCAGGTGGCACCGGGGACACAGTTCAGACCCCCGCACTGGTCGACCCGCTGTGGACCTCAGTGCCTGGTGCACCCACGGCGGGCTGGGGGAGGACTTACTAGGGACGGAGCGGGAGCCCTGCTCACCTCTGCTGCGTCTGCACGTCCATCACCAGGGAGATGTAGCCCTCGATGAGGGAGAAGGAGAAGAAGCGGATGTGGCCGCAGTCGTCACCGGCAGCCATGGGGTCCTTCACTCTGGGGCGGGGGAGCTGGTTAGCATAGGGTCCCTGCCACCTGCCCCCCACACCTGCCCCTCAATCCACTGCAATCACAGAGGTGGGCACTGCACCTCACCGTGCTGGAGGCCTAGCCAGCCCTTGACAAGACTACCAGTGTCCCTTCCTGCCCAGAGTTTCTGCGTCCCTGTGTGTGTAAGGTACGGGGGGAGGTTTTTCTGTCCCTGTGTCACAGGCTGCCCAGGGCACAGGCTGTGGCCACTGTCAGCTCACTGGACCTGCTCCACTCCACTGGGTTGGCCTGACCTTAACAAAACCCCCTCTGAGGAAGGACTCAGCCTGTCGTTCACGGAATGAGAAAGCCTGAGTTCTCAGCTCTTCAACAGACCTGAGAGCTCTTGGAGCTCGAGGGCTGGAGTGTGGTTTACCTCATCTACATGTGTGCCGAAGACTTCACCTCATTATTAGGCTGTTTTTTGGTACTGGAGCTTGAACCCAGAGGCATTCTGACTCTGAGCTCCACCCTCAGTCCTATTTTATTTTGAAATAGGGTCTCACTAAGTTGCTGGCCTTAAACCTCCTGTCTCAGCCTCCCAAGTATTGGGATTATAGACTCAGACTTTAACCAAGTTTCATGGTTCCCGGGGCAGGCCTGTGTCTCCTCCTCTGACCAGCTCCTATGGCAGGTCCATCCCCCCCAGCCCCCGGGGGAACTCCGTGTGTCCCCCCAGGCCCGCCTGCAGCACCTTGTGCCCAAGGGTCCTACCCGCTGGAGTAGAACATGACGTCCATGAGGAGCGTGGCGACAGTGGGCAGCGTGTCGGGGTCCAGGCTGGTGACACAGAACCTGTTGCTGGGGCTGGACAGCGGGTGGATGACTGGCCTCTGGACTGCGAGAGCACAAGGACAGGGCTGCTCAGGCGGGTCTGCAGTTGACCGGCAAGGGGAGGGGTGGCGGGCTGGTGTGTGGGTCCTGTCGCTTCTCCAGCCCCCACCAGCGCCCACAGCTCTCCCGATTCTCTGCGCTCGCCCTCAGGCTCCAGGCCTTTGCACAAGCTGGGCTGGCTGCCTGGATTTCCTGTCCCGACCTTCGCCACCAGCTTAGCTCCTACCTGTGCTCTAGCTTCCGCTCTGCAGTCCCTGCCCCTCGGAGGCCACCCCGATGCCCTGGGCTGCGGTGGGAGCGGCTCTGGCCCCCGCTGGCTGCACCCACTACCCTTGCTAGACCCCAGTGGCAGGGTCTGACCAGGATGTCATGCCTGGCGCTTGGGAGACTGAAGTCGCACACTCTGAGGATGGGGCCGGTCTGCAGCAGGACCAGTAACTTCTTGAGGTTTCCCCTGCACACAGACCCGCTCCCGACTCACCCATCTTGGACTTCATGAAGCCGTTGGTGATGCCGAGGTTCTCGGCTGCCACGGTCTCGCCATTGACGACGCGTAGGATGGTGAACTCTGATGACAATGTGTGGGTGACGAAGGGCAGGTCTCGCTCGCGTACCTGGGGGCAGGAAGTGGAGGCTGTGAGTCCCCGGCGGTCCTTGGATGGGGTGAGGTCAGGCAGTGAGCTGGAACCGGCTGGGAGAGGCTGGGAGGGCATCGGGTGGGGTGGGGGGCTGTGTGCAAGATGCAGGAGGCATGTGACGAGGGGCAGCTCCGCTCACCAGGATGAAGTCCGTCTGATAGGTGGACAGCATGAACACGGAGATGTTCTGGTCGGCCAGTGGGGCGATGACAGACTTGGCGATCTTGGTCACGCCGATGGGCTGGGAGCTGGAGAAGCTGCCGCCACCAGACACCACGTTCAGAGCCAACCAGGTGGCATCTGCCACGCTCAGGTGCTCCGAGGAGGGCAGCTCTGCACGGGGAACACAGAAGGCAGCCCGGTGACTGCTGGGGGCCTGAGTGTCCAGAGAACAGTGCCCGCCAGGTCTACGAGGGGGAAACTGAGGCACTGGGGCCAGCTCTGCCTCCTCTGGGTCTCAGTTTCTTTCTCTCTCTCTCTCTTTTTTTTTTTTTTTTGGTGGTGGTGGTACTGGGGATTGAACACAGAGGCATTCTACCTCCAAGCTACACCCCCAGCTCCTTTTATTTATTTATTTTTTTATTTTGAAATAGGGGCTCACTAGGTTGCTGAGCATCTTGCTACGTTGCTGAGGCTGTCCTTCAACCTGCGATTCTCCTGTCTCAGCCTCCCAAGTACTGGGATTACTAAAGGCATTCACCACCACGCCTGGCTTCAGTTTCCTAATTTGTTAGTAACAGGGGATTTGCCTCAAAGGCCCCTTCCTAGGAGGATGGAGAAGGCCTTGGCGTGACTTATGATATCTGGGTAGCTTGACCGGGCAGGAACCATGTGGCCAAGTGGTTGAATGCCGTGCCGGTTTTCTCAGCTGTAACATGGAGTCAGCAAAGCCTTTGTTATCTTCTAGTTGTCACAACCTTCTGTGTTGGGTGCTTTCATCATCCCCATCACCCCATGTGAAACCAGCCCTGTGGTTTTCAAACTGGGTTCCCTGGGACGTCCCAAGGGGGTCTGGATGGAGGGGAGGCCGGCAGGGGAGTGTGGCCCTGCGATCTCTCTTCCTGCTTCAGCTGGACCTGCACAGTGGGCTTCGCTGGAAGAATGGACAGTGCTAGGAGGGCTCCTGAGCACAGTGCCCTGTGGCAGGCAGTGACAGTCACTTGAGTCCCTCCTGAGAGCCTGGGGTTCACCCTGGTGCAGCAGGGTGGCCTTGGGCATAAAACACCAAGACCCAGAACCCGTGCGTGGGCCATCCTCTGCCCTGTCCTGCAGAGACAGTACCCAGGGAACCAGCACAGGGGACGCAGGTACACACAAGTGCAGTGTCTCCACAGCCACAGCCCTGAGCACTTGGGGTGCTACACATATCCGTGGACACCGGCTCAAACCCTCCCTGCACTCAGCCCAGAGTGGGTAAGGGGCCTGCAGAAGTGGACTCTGTTGCTGTGCATTCCATGAGGATCCTGCGAGGAAGGATTCTTTTCACTGTACACTACAAAACCCAAAAGCCCCGAGAGTATCAGTGATTTGCCCAAGATCACTTAGGGAAAAACAGAGCCAGGACTCAAACTCATGTCTGATGAAAACCCCAGACTTAGCCGGGTGTGGTGGCTTACGCTTGTAATCCCAGTATTTGGGAGGCTGAGACAGGAGGATTGCAGGTGTGCAGCCAGCCTCAGCAACTTAGGAAGACCCTCTGCAACTTCGTGAGACTGTTTCAAACGGGGAAAAAAAAAAAAAAAAAATAGGGCTAAGGGTGTAGTTCAGAGGTAGAATGCTCTAGAGTCCAATCTCCAGTACCATAAACAAAATAGGCCTGGGAGTATAGCTTGGAGGTAGAATGCCCCAAGTTCAATCCCCAGTACTAAAAAACAATGCAAGCAAGCAAGCAAACAAACAAAAAAAAAACCCCAAACCCACACTCTGTCCTGGGCATCAAATGGGAAGAAGTGCCAAGTCCCCAAGAAGACAGGGGATTGTTCTGGCCTCAGGCAAGATGGCTTCCAAGGAGGGAAATGAAATGAGGACCATCCGGGCTCTACTTGCCTGGCTCCGTTGCCATGGTGACTGCAGCCTGGTAAGCCCATTGGTCCTGCTGGCTGAGAAGGGCCAGTGGTCAGCCAGGAGGTGGTGGATACCAGGAGGCTTTGTAGAAAAGCTCTGGAGAGCTGGTGATAGGCTTCAAAAGGCACTAGTTCTCAGGATTTTGTGACTTCCTCTTTCTCCTGCTCTCCAGGGTGTCAGAAATGAGATTTCCTGGCCTCAGGTCCAGCAGAGGAGGAAAGGTGCTCCACAGAACTAGTCTTATCTCAGTTTGGTGAGTCAAAGGGGCCTGTACCTAGCAACAGAGGGTGCTGCACAGGGAAGTGTGAGCCCTCTCGACAGCTAGGTGGCATGGGCAGAGACAGAGCCAGGAGCCACCGGGAGCCGGATGTCCTGGCGCTCTCAGCCTTGTGCGGTGGCCACCGTCTGCTCCTGGCCCCAAATCCAGCTCTTCTGTTGGGGGCAGTGAGTCACTGGACTTGAATACCTTTAATGATGAAATTAAAAATGCCCCTTCCCATTACAGTAGAGCCCTCCCAGCCTTCTTGGGATAACTCCAGTAGGGCTGTTTGTCACTGCGTGGTCACACGTAAGGACCAGGTTAGCTTCTGTGACTTCACCCTCTGCTTCTTGTGCCAATTTCAAGCTCCTCAGGACTCAGAACCGCTCCGTAGCTTCCTGTCTCCTTCCTTGCGTGTCCTAGTCCAGGGGGGCCCAGGAGAGCTTTGTGTGGCGATACCTGCCCTGTCCACTTGGGCAGCTATGTGTGGCTACAGAGCCCTCGCCTATGTTGCTGAATAGTTGACATTTAAAAAAATTTATTTATTTTTGGTGGTAATGGGGATTGAACTCGGGGTACTCTATCTCTGAACTATAATCCTAGCCCTTTTAATGTTTGAAACAGGGCCTTGTTAAGTTGCTGCATGCTGGTCTCAAACCTGTGATCCTCCTGTCTCAGCCTCCCATGTACTGGGATCACAGACGTGTGCTACCGTGCCTAGACTAAATTTAATTTTAATTCATTTTCTTTCTAATAGTCACACGTGGCAAAAAGCTTCTGTCCCAGGGAGAGCAGCTCTCCATCAGTCCCACTAGATCGCCAGCCAGCTGTGCCAGGCGGGGCGTCTTCCACCAGTGCTCTTCTCCACCAATCCCTGCCCCTGCTGAGAGGATGAGGGCTGTGGTGGCCGTCCTGGACCCAGCACTCCCTTCCTGGCTGCACCCAGGCACTGTCTCTGCTCCTCTCCCCCACCAGCTCACTGCTAGACCACCGGTGTGTGTTTGGGGCGGCCTCTGACATCATCCCCTGCTCCTAAACCTGACTTGCTGGAGTCAAGAAGGGAGAGCCAGCGCCATTCTACCAGGCTGAGCCTGCGATCCTTCTGTCTCATCCTGCCGAGTACAATTCTCCATCCATTGGCAAGGGCAGAGTGCAACAGTATCCTGCTTACACATGGACAGCTGGCCCCAAGAAGCCAGCTCCTTCTCCCGTTTCACAGAGCAGGACACCGAGGCCCAGGGTGGGGAGCCACTGGCTCCTGGTCACTGCTGCAGGTGGAGGAGCAGTCTCACTCTGCCAACATGGACCTCGCCGCTGGCCTGCTGCGGGGGCCTGAGCTTCAAAACTACAGTGCAGGCCACCAGTTTTCACACCGGATGGGTGGGCCCTCTGCCAGTCTGTCCTTGTCCACGCTGAGTGGGCCTGATCTTTTGCAGCACGGGTGTGTCTCTCTTACCCCTCACGGGTGCTGGTGGGCAGTGGGGGAAAGCACAGGCCTCGGGCTCACACGTGCAATCCTGGCTCCGTCCTCCCCAGCAAAGGCTTGGAGAAGCTGCTCTTAATCCAGGCAGGAGGAAGGTGTGTGTGTGGGTGTGTGTGTGTGCATCTTTAGGGGGTGCTGATGTCACCAAGGTTCTTGCCTCTTAAGAGTCTCCTGGTAGGCCTGGATGAGTCTCCTGATGGTCTCCAGGGGAAGCCCAAACTTGAGCTGGAAATGGGAGTGCAGGGGAATGGGAGAACGTCACCCCAAGGAGAGGCCTTCAGTCATGACTTGGACACGAGCTCCTTCATTGGCCTGGATAGTAGGGAGAGATGACCCCTGTTGGGGGCACTCTTTTGCCCCTTGGCTTATGGAACCAGCAGATCGAATTTGTTTTTGGTGGTGCTGGGGGTTGAATCCAGGGGCATTCTACTTTAGTTACTATTTCATTATTTTATTTTGGAAAGGGATCTTGCTAGGTTGCTGAGAGTCTCACTACATTACTGAGGCTGTCCTTGAACCTGTGATCCTCCTGTCTCAGTCTCCCAAGGATTGGGATTACAGGCGTGCAGCATCATGCCTGGCTCTGAGCTTGAATTTGAACCTGGCTTCTCCCATCTTATCCCAGGTGAGGCTAGGAGTTACCTTTTCTACATGTGTGTGGTGCTGGGAATTGAACCCAGGGCCTGGCATATTCTAAGTGGGTATTCTACCACTGAGCTATGCTCTTTTTCCTCCCTTTTTTGAGTCAGTCTCTCTCTATTGCCTTGGCTGGCCCTCAAATCCTGAGTTCAAGCAATCCTCCTGCCTCAGCCTCCAGAGTGGCTGGGACTGTAGGCACAGGCCACTGCAGCTGGCAGGAGTTACTTCCTATCATCTTCCTCCCTCCACCTTTCAATTGTCCTGGCATGCTGACCATGCTCTGCCCCAAAGGTGGTAGGGGTCACACCGACACACCGCGGTCCCCGTTTCCACGGGAGGGGAGTGTGGTGGGTGAGGATCAGCGAAGTGGAGCCAGATTAGCACTGTTCCAAACCAAAGGTTCTACCCAGGCTCCTTCTACGATGGTGGTCCCCAGGAACACCTAGCCCCGCACACAGTTGGTGCTCACTAAATATGGAAGAGATCAAAATATGCACATGCACGCCCCCTCTGTTTGCCACACAGATCCACGCAGCACCCATCTGAGCCAAGAATCTCTTAGCAACTTCCACATTACACAAAGCTCGGCAAGCTCCCCCAGGAACGGCTCTTGTGAACTTCAACCAGGACAGCTGCTGGCTTCTAACCCTGAGAGCAACAGCCAAAGCAGCCTGGCCCCTGGCAAGAGCGCTCAGGAGGCCCCTCCACCTTTGCTCACTCCGTCACAGAGTCTGGAGCTGAGCTGAGAAGAGAGAGTGGAACTCGGCCTCCCAGGCCCCCACTGCACCCCGCTGCCACCCCAAATCCTGCCCCCACGCTTCCAGCGTGCCCTGGGGATGCACCTATCCACTTCTTCCACTCCTTCCTCCCAGCGGCTCCAGAGCAGTCCACAGCAGCCTCTCTTCAGTATTTAGGCTGGAAGTACCCTGAGGGCACTTCCTGCTTCAAAGCCTTCCCCAACTCCCACTTCAGAATGACCTTGGGCAAGTTAATGAATGACCGGTTTCTCACCTGTAAAATGGGTCTTTACACTTTACCCTTCAGGACACTAGACTGATTCCAAGGTCCCCGCAGTAAGCAAAAGCGCCCTGGTTAATGACCAATGGGAACCTTGGTCTGCACACCTCACCTTCCCCAACCCCTGTAGGCTCCACTGAAGGAGTGTGGGAGACTTCCTACTTAAATAAATACTACATGATGTTCTTCCTGGGCGATAACTGAGATTCACATAGCCTGGCTGGCTGACCAGCGAACGCAGCCTGAAGGGAGAACTAGACCCAGGACTCAGAGTGGAGGTGCCAGGGCGGGCCCCTCCTCCCGGCTCCTGCCGGCCAAGCCAATCTGCCTCCCCACTGTCCTGCTCTGGAGCCTGCTCATGGTCAGCTCTGTTCTGCGGCTGGGAGAGCTTGAGGAAAGGCAGGGCAAGGTGATTCCAAGAGTCACAAGGACCTTGTTAATGGCTCTAAGGAAGGAAAGAGTTGAGGAATTGTGGGTGATTCCCTCCCTGGGCAGTTAAGAGTCTCTGGCTTGGCCCCCAAGTCTTCAAAGCAGACAGAAGCTACTTACTCACTTCCAGAGGAGGCCCTCATTCTAAGCTCACTCTCTTCTCTCCTGCATCCCATTTCAAAATAAAAAATAAAAATGGCTGGGGGTGTAACTTGGACACAAAACTCAGCCACGTTCAATCCCTTACTCTTGTAAATGAAAATAATGTAAGGATGAAGGATGGTGACTGGGGCTTCCTCGTGTGGAAGCAGATGCTGAGGACACCCCAGAGCACCTCACCCACAGCAGGTGCAGGACAAAACCTGTCCCTTCTCCTTGGCTGCTGGGACTTTCAACCGGGTCACACTGGGTCACACTGGCCTTCTTCACCCTTTTAGCACTCGGGCCTTTCCCGGGGCAGTCTCAAGGGAAGGAAGTTGCCAGAGCCCAGCGAGAGCAGGACACAGACCCTTCTTAGATTTTCTTGCTGACCAGCGGGGGCTGGGGGTGGGGTGCAGAAGTAGGGAATGGTGGGCAGCCGGCACTGGCCCAGGCCGAACCCCAGCCCCAGCCCCAGGTGGGGACAGCGCTTACCCAGGAAGCCCTCCTCATCAACGATGATGGTGTAATCCTCTGGCGTCTCTGTCAGACTGAAGAATTTGCACCTGAGTAGACAGACAGACACAGGATACTGGTTAGTCCTGGCAGGCCCCCTGTGACCAGGTGGAATGTGACTCAGAGCTCTGACCCCCGGCTGCTGGGTGGCCTCAGGCGAGTGCTCATCTCACCCTGTGTCCCCCCAGTTCTGAGGTGGTCACAGAGAGGCCTAGAGATGCTGGTCATCCCTGCGTGCCCCTCAGTGCTTGGGGAGTCCTGAGCTAGCCAGCCCCTAAGGTCCTGTCCAGGCCTGAGAGTTTAGATCCCACTTTCCTCAGGGGAGGAAGTGGCAGAGGGCGGCTTTGGCAGGGACCCGATGGATGCACTGTCTTTCCCACTGTGACCTCTAGCCTCAGTCCCCGGGTCATCCTGGCCCCTCATGTAAGGCCCAATTCCCATCAGCCCAGCTGACAGCCCTGACCCTGGGGTACTTTTATCCCTTGGAAGAGAAGGGGCTGTTGGGGAGGTTTTGAATGTCACCTGGTGTATATTGTTTGTTTCCCCTCACATGGAGATGGACAGCTCTCCAAGGACAGGACAGGTGACAGAGGCAGCGTGGCTGGGATTCAGGCGGCCCTGGGGCTGGGCTCTGAGGCTTTTGGTTCTGGGGTGGGAAGGGCTATGTCACCCCCCCCCCCCATATCTGTATCCCTTTTCCTGTCCAGCCAGAGCACCCCAGGTGCCATGGCAGGAGATGGCAAGTTTGGGCATGCAGAAAACTGACCTGCAGCCACAGAACTGGTGATACCGCCCGAGTGTGAGGCCAGACATAGGCTCCGAGCCCAGGGCGTGAAACCCAACCCGCCCGTTACTGGAAGCCCGACAGAAAGAGGCCAGTGAGGCACCCGGGCAACGAACCAGATATCAATTCCTCAAAGATCAAATGGAAACGGAATTATGAAGCAGACAGAGTCCCAGGGATGGAGTCTCCCTCCTCATGGCCTTCCTCTCCAACTAGCTTCCCTGCAACACCACTGTGTCCAAAACCCGCCACCGCATCCTCTCCAGGTGAATTCCCTACAATTCCCATGAGGGCATGGTGCAACAGGACGACCTCTCCTACTGTGCTTAGATGGTCCAGCCATCTGGATCACCATCAGACATATGACGACCATGGTACCTATCAACCTTGCTGCTGGGGATTTACACAAGAGAAATAAAGCATCTCCCATACAAAGACCTGTATGCAAATGTTTCTTGCCTTGCAATCACTCCAAACTGGAAGCAACCCAGGACTTTGCTTCCACTGGAGAATGAGATTGCTGTACATCCTCCAACAGTGGCACCAGCCAGCAGTTACGGCAAGTCACTGATTCGCGCAACTGTGGATGAGTCTCAGGTGCATTTGGCTAAGTCCAAGAAGCCACACCCTCAAAGTTACACACTAGATGATTTTTACTTACAGGATGTTCTAGAAGAGGCAAAACCATAAGGACAAATTACTGGTTGCCACCAGGGGTTGGAAGAGTGCTGACCACAGAGGGTTCTGGGGGATGTTTTGCAGGCGACGGGACTGTTGGTTTCTTGATGGTGGCGGTGGTTACAAGATTTATCAAAACTCAAAGAAGTGCCCACTAAAAAGGGTGCATTTTGCTCTATGTAAATTACACCTCCATAAACCTGACCTTTGAGAATATGCTTGTGTGAGGGTGTTAAACAAAGTGGCCTCCTCTTCCCCTCTGACATTCTGCTCAACCAAGGGCACATACCCTTCAATTTCCCTCCAGCTCGTTGGTTTTCAAATTACATCTCTGTCCCTGCCTGTCCCATAGCCAATTTGCAGCTATTGCTTGGACAAATGAAATCTATAATTGCTTCAAGGGCAACAGCAAATTATCACCTTAGTGAGTGGCAATCACTGTTCTGCTCTGGCTCCTTTCTGGGGACTCATGAGTACTTGGAGAGCGCCTTCGAAGCCCCCAACCTCCAGACTGCCGTGAGCAGGTTCGCACTGGGTGGGGAGGGGCTGCCCCAAGACACCGCCCTGAGGCTCTGAGGGACACTCCAGAAATAGACCATGCAAATTATTCCGGAGGGTACAAACACCAGCAGAAGGCAAGCGTGTCCTCTGTGTACACGGGGTATAAATAAATAAGTTGTCGAAGTGACCTGTCTCCCGGGGCGAGCCTGCGGCCTGCCAGCTGTCGGACGTCCATCTCAATGCAACCGTGCGTCTGACACGGGCGGGCCTCTGGGAGGGCAGATAGCCAGAGGGACCTGCCAATACCACTCGGGTCACCAGACTCAGAGAGTCTGCTCCCAGACTCTCCTGGCTCCCCCTCAGCCTCCACGTCCTCCGTGCCTGTGAGCCTCACCCCGTCTGACCTCCTGGGTCTCTGAGATCCGTTTTCCCCTCTCTCTGTGGCTCCTCCTAACATGGCTCTGGCCTGCAGGACTGCAAGGGCCTCCTGCCCTGTCCTGCTCTGCTGGGCCTGGCCTGTCTCCCCAGCCTTGGGCCTCCAAAGGTTGACAAATGCTCTTCCTACTCATCAGCACGTCCTTTTCTCTTTGTCAGCTGGAAACTTCAAGAACTAGCTCCAGCATCTCCTCTGGGATAAAACTTTTCCTAATCCAAGCCAGCCACCTCCTCTCCCTCCCACCACAGAGACAGTCCTGTCTTTTTTTTTTTTTTTTTTTTTTTCGGTACTGGGGATTGAACTCAGGGGCATTCTACCTCCGAGCTACACCCCCAGCCCTATTTTTTATTCTTTATTTTGAAACAGGGTCTCACTAAGTTGGGGAGGGCCTCACTAGGTAGCTGAAGCTGGCTGCAAACCCGGATCCTCCGGTCTCAGCCTCCCAAATGCTGGGATTACAAGCATGTGCCACCACACCCAGCTAGACGGTCCTGTCTTGATGGCCCTCAGCCTCATGCTGTGTACAGGAGAGGACGTCCAGGCCACGGTGGCTGGATGGGCTGCTCCCACATCACAAGTCTCTGGGGAGTTCCTTCATCTTACAACCTATGTGAAGCACACCCAAAGAGTCAGGCGATGCACACCCTGGAAACTGCGTGACAGTCCTGAGCACTTTGTATAGCATTACAAATACTGTAGAGCAGAATGTAAGCTCTTAGAGGCTAGGGCAGTGAGTCCACTCTGGCTGGACACAGACCCAACACTCAATGACTGCTGAGCAAAGGGGTGGACAGAAGCCAAACTTGCAGCCCTGGGGCCAACCCTGGCCTGGGCACCAGCTCCCTGACACACCACACGGAGACCTCGGGAATTTTCCCAGATGCTGGCAGGTCTGAGCTCAGGAACCATCCAGACTGGGCAGCCAGGCAGGTGGCCGGACATAGCAATACCGGGGGGTGGGGGGCAGTCCTTACTCTTACAGAGTAACAATGCCCTGTGTCAGCCAGACCCTGCTGGGGTCACCTAGTGGCTCACCCTGGAACAAGTCCAGACTTTCTCAGTGAAACCTCGGCCAGCCTGGCTTAAAGGAACCCAAGGTCTGGGGGAGGTGGCTGAGTGACAGAGCAGGTACCTGGCATGTGCGAAGTCCTGGGTTCCATCCCCAGCACTGCAAAAAGAAAAAAAAAAAAAGGCCTAAAGCCTTCCCTTTGCACATGACCTGCTCCCCAAGCCAGAGGGGCCCTGCAAAGTAGCGTCAGAATAGGTTTCCTACACAGTTCAGGCACCTGCTGATGGGCCTTCCTCCTGCCTCCATTAAAGTAGGCCTTTAGGGCCTCTGAATATCATTGGCCCTGGGAATTGCGGCCCTGGTGTGGAAGTCAGGGTGTTTCTTACAAAGTGTGACCCATCCTATCTAGAACGAGGGTGCTGCAGCCTGTCAGTGAGAAGATGGGGACTGGTCCTGCTTCCAAGCCTATCTGCCCCTGCCTCACTGGCCCCCACCGGCAGCCCTGGGCTCTGTCTGTTGGAGTGTCGAGGAGCCTCAACCCCCCAGCAAGTACCCGAAACACACCGGGGCCTTTGCATGATGCTGGGGCTCTTCTTTCCAGAGGAAAGCCAGGCAGATGTTGTGTCAGGTTTTGTTCTCTTAACGAGCTGCATCTGTCTCTCCTGGGTCTTTGATAGGTCTCTTGTGTTATTTACATTTCATTTCTACTGTCTTTAACATCAAGATGTTGCCCTGTCGAGTTTGAGCTAGAACAAAGCACTGCGTTGCTTTTGCATTTTGAAGTGCAATCCTGGACAGGCGCTTCTTTTTCCACAAGACGGAAAATAAGATCTGCTTGTGTCACGGGCAACCAGGAAAAACAAACTGGACAGCGCCCGGATGACATCTGGCAAAAGTTAGGGTGAGAGTGAGGGTGAGGGGCAGAGGTGGGATGATGAAAAGAGCAGGAGTTGTCGAGAAGGGCTGGAGAGAGCCACAGGGAAGCCAGGTGTGGGGGTGCACACCTGTAATCCTAGTACTTGGGAAGCTGAAAGGAGGATTGCAGGTTCAAAGCCAGCCTCAGCAATGTAGTGAGGCCCTGTTTCAAAATAAAATGGGGTTGGTGGAAGGGTAGCTCAGAGGTAGAATGCTCCTAGGGTCAATCCCTAACAATATACACATACATACACGCACACACACCCATGGGGACCCAGGCTGCCTGTCCCCCTCCCTCCAGGGAACACTCAGGTCTTATGCACAGAAGCATAGGTTCTGCTTGCCAGCTCCTGGTGACTCTGATGTAAAATGATTGCTGATTTTGGGTCTCCCTACTCCTGGGACCCCCAGGGAGCATAGCATCCTCCTTTCAGCGAGCTGTCACCTCCCCAGCAGTGGTGCATCCACCGTGGTGCTGAGGTTATTCATCTCTGGGTCCATCCCTGCCAGCACGCCATCGACTCCTGGGAGACGGCCACATCTCTCTCCTCCAGGTCTCAGTGCCCAGGACAGGCCCAGGACTTAATCAGTGCAGCAGAATGAATGTGGAATATAGTTCTCCTTTAGTTTCCATGGGGGGATGGGCTCCAGGACCTTTGTGGATACCCAAATCCTTGGGTGCTCAAGTCCCTTATATGAAAGGGTGTAGTGTTTGCATAGAACCTACACACATCTCTGTGTACCTTCAAGTCCTCTGTAGATGGCTTAGACTACCTAACGCAGCGCACACACATCACTAGTAGGTACTAGGTGTGCAGCAAAACCAGGTTCTGCCTTTGGGAACTTCTTGGATTTTTTTCCACCCAAAGGGCCACAATCCTCCGGCTGGCTGTCTGGACACAGAAGCTGCAGACACAAATGCCGACCGTACGACTGTTCCCACTTCACAGACAGGAAGGCCGGAGGTTGGTGGGGTGAAGGCGCTTGCTGCCCCGGGGCCGTGCTGCCCGCGGTGTGGGGGGCAGCCTGAAGGCAGGGGTGGCCCGTGGCACTTTCCCTGTGATTCAGTTTTTCCACTCTGAGGCATCCGCCCTCTTACAGATGTGTAACGGGAGACACGGAGGACAGGAGGATTCAGAACAGCGTGTTCTCAGTAACAAAACCCTGGCTCCAGGCCAGAAGCCCATCAGCAGGAGAAGAGGTGAATGATGGCAGAACACTGCCCAGCAGGCAACATGAATGATCCGCGGTGACACACGGAAAAATAATGTGTCTCAGCAATATCACAGGAGATGGGAACACCAGCCCCCTCCCTCCCAAATTATGTACAGCGCAGAACTCTGTACAGAGTTAAAAGCGGCTATAATTTAGAAACACACTTCCCAGGACTCCATCTAGTTGCGATAGAGCCAAAGGGATGGAGAAGGCGGGTTCTCCTGGGTGGGAGGTGACAGGCAGGCTGTTGCTCAGACCCTGCCTCTGTCTAGCCTCCCGTGTGCTTACCTTGTCGTTCACGCTCATTACTAGGTAAAGGACTTCTGAGAAGCAGGCATGTGAGGACCCAACGTGAAGGCTGCAGGTGTGCCCGGGGTGAAGTCAGGGTGGCAGTGGGTGGGACAAGGGCCAGGGCTGACCTGGGCTGCGGGATGAGTGCAGGTTATGAAGCAAAAGGCCACCCAGCAGGAATGGACAGAGAGGGGTTCAGACACCAGAACTGTGCAAGAGTCCCTTGATGAGCCAGGCCCAGGGGCACACTCCTATAATCCAAGTACTTGGAAGTCTGAAACAGGAGGATCACAGGTTCGAGGATAGCCTCAGCACCTTAGTGAGACCCTGATTCCAAATAAGAAATAAAATAGGGCTAAGGGTGTAGCCTGGAGGTAGAATGTCCCTGGGTTCCATCTCTGATACCAAGGGACAAAAAAAAAAAAATCCTGTATGAATAGGTCTGGCCCCTGAGTACACTCCCAACCCAACTGTCCTTCCTGGTGCAACCTGTCCACTTTGGCCTGGACTGGTTAATGATTTGGGGGTTCCCTGTGACTCCACAGATGGATCTTTCCTCCCAACTTGGTTGCCTGGACCAGAATCCAGACTTCATCTAGCCCTCTATGGAGCTATGGATAGCTGACAAATGCTCTGGAAAGAACACTCTGGACAAATGTCCTGGCTTTGGGGTCAGGGATCTGGGCTAGGGCCTCGGTCATTTATGCAGCCTCCATGCTTGGCCCCCATTCGCCAAGGGAGCAGGACCCCTGCCCTCGGGGAAGCTGGAGTCTCCTTGTAACACAAGTACCAGGCACCTGCGGCTGCTTAGTCAGGGTCGGCCCCCTCCCCTCCTCCCCATCCTAAGTCTGGAGGACAGTGCTGTGTTCCCTGGTTCTTTCCTGCCATGACCACACGCTCATTCAGCTTTCCACACTTTCCTCAGCTGCAGCCCAGAACACACACAGCTACTGACTTTTCTAAGGATGCCTTTTTTTTCTTTTTTTAAATCAATGTACTGATCGTGATAAGTCAAATACTTGACTTTAGGCAAGTCCTGCCCCACAGCCTCTAGTCCCACCATTAATTGGGAACTGACTTCCCTCTGAGGCCCAGCTGGGGTATTAACTAGAGTTGTTGTCCTGTTGCCTGGCAACTCCAAGTGCCCCAGCCCCTGGGTCACCCTCATGGCTTGTGGCAGACTTTGAAGCAGAATGTCCTTGACAGTCATTCTGGTGACTACCCCTCTTTTTTTTTTTTTTGGTACTGGGGATTTGACTCAGGGACATTAGACCTCCAAGCTACACCCTCAGCACTTTTTTTGAAACAGGGTCTTGCTAAGTTTCTGAGGCTGGCCTTGAACCCGTGATCCTCCTGTCTCAACCTCTCAAGTACTAAGGTGTATACCACCATGTCCTAAAGCTTTGTTGGCAATCTCTTTTTTAGATGACTTCTGCCCTATTCTGTCTCCTCGGCACTGACCTCCAGTCTGGACGCCCCCCCGCCACAGGCCTGGCTTCCATCTGCCCTCCTTCTCCCAGGCCTCTCCCACTATCCCCACTGGCTGCCTCAGCAGCCCAACCTGCACCCCAAACTTCCTAAGAAACAGGCTGGCTGGCAGAGCCCGCTGGAAGTCTCTCTGGCTATTCACATCTTAGCCCTCACCAGTTCCTCAGTATATTTCCCCTTTCCCTGTCCCCAACAACTCTCTGAGAAGTTAAATGTCCTCCATCCCTCAGCCCTCCTCTGGTCTTGGCACACTGCTATGGGGCTGGCCCTCAGTTCCCCCTCCAGCTCAGCTCCCCAGTGGTCTGTCAGCAGATGTGGCGGCCCTTCCCTCAAGTCCTCCTGTCCTTGACCAGGGCAGGACCCACTGGGTGGGCCAAGCTTGCCCCTAGGAACTGGGACTCCCACACGGTCTCCACCTTCTCAGGCCCCCAACCCTCTCCTGCTTCCTGCAGGGACTTGAGCTGAGCGGCCTCCCAGTCTCTCTCCAGGGGCCTCCCAGTCTCAAGCTATCCATGTTTGCTCCTGGGGGTCCCACCACGGTGGCCCAGGCCCAACCCACACTCGCCTCTCTCTGCCACACTGTCTTGTGCTTGTTTTTCACATCCATTCTCTGAGATGGGTATTGCTGCTCCCCATTTCTCAGATAAGACTGAGTGACAGGTGGGTGGCTGGATTGTGTCTACACTCCTAGGGGATGAAATGGATTTGCATACCAGCTGCAGACTCCAAAACCCCGTTCTCCTTCCCCTTGGGCTGGCCTAGAGCCAAACACCAGGGCAGAGCCAGGCCCAGGGCTGCCCCTTGGAGGGAGGGCCGGGAAGCTGAGTCACCTCTGAGGAGAACAGTCTCATCTTCAATCGTCCAGGCGGCTGGGCTGACACTGGAAACTCGATCTGTTTACTCTCAGATTCCTCACCGGGGCCTCTCCCCGGGCATCCTGGGCCACAGGTCCCAGCCAGTTCCAGCAACACGCCTTCAACCAGCCGGCGAGGGGGAGGCAAGAGAGTCTAGCAAAGCTTGCTCTAGAGTTCAGATTTATGAACCAGATAAAATGAACAGAGAAGAGAGAATCCCGAGTGTTGGTTTAACTTGAGGCACAGTATACCACAAGGTCCCGGTTAAAACCTCACAGGAGAGAGATCCTTGGCAGCACTCAGATGGGGTGGGGAGGGAGGGCACAGACAGGCAGGGGCAAGAATCAAGACTGGAAGGCCATCCAGTGCTGCCCCCTCTAGTAGCAGAATCCTAGATGCATAGCGACCCAGCCTTTGTTTGCATACCTCTAGGAATGAGGAACTCACTCTTATTTTCTTAGTGGTAGCATTCTACCTCTGAGTTACACCCCCAGCACTATTTTATTTTTATGTGAAACAGGGTTTCACTAAGTTGCTGAGGGCCTCACTGAGTTGCTGAAGCTGGCCACAGATCTGTAACCCTCCTGTCTCAGCCTCCCAAGTACTGGGATTACAAGCGTGCACCATCATACCTGACTGGGACTCACTCCTTGCGAGCCAATTCCTTCCATCCTGGGATAGCTGATTTCCAGAAGCCCAATCAATGTGGCCTCCTTTAAAAGGATACCTGGCTAGTCATTTCTTTTTGGTACTGTGGATTAAACCCAGGGACATTCCACCTCTGAGCTACACCCCTAGCCTTTTTTTTTTTAGTTTTGAAACAGGCTCTCAGTAAATCGCTGAGGCTGGCTTCGAACCTGTGATCCTCCAGTTTCAGCCTCCCAAGTACTAGAATTACAGGTATGCACCACCACACCCTGTTTGGCTAGTCTTACTTAATTCTGCCCTTCACGGATCTGCAGGTACTCACCTAAACAACATGCATGCTCCAGATGTGAGGGTGGCAGGGGAGGGGCAGCAAGATCATCACCTCTGCAGAGCCACAGAGGGAAGAGGCTCAGGGGCAAATCTGCTGCACAAACCCCTAGCTAGTGAAGCACTGGCCCTCACCCCTGGCTGCAGACTGAACTCACCTGGTGATGTAAGAAAGGAAAGTCATCTTTTCCATCAAAGTTACAAGATCATACAGATACTGGCAGGCTTCCATTTTATAAGTGTAGTGTAGGTATCCATTTTGTAACTTCTGTACACGTGTGTATTGTCAGCCTCCTAGCAGCTATCATCTAAAAGACTGACCACGTAACTTAGAGGAAAGGAGACCTATTTGCTTATGGTTTTGGGTTCATGAAACGGAGAGGGAGGGCACCTGGGCTGCACTCACATCGTGGAGGTTGGAAGCAAGAGAGAGGGCAGAGGGAGGAGGCACCATATATATTATAATCCTCAAGGCTACACCCCCAGGACCACCTCCTCCAGCCACACCCTCCCGGCCTACGGGTCCCACCCAGGCACATCCATTACAATGGATTCATCCACTGCTGGGATCACAACCCTGAAGACTCAAATATATCAACTCGACACACTAATAAATGAGCTCTTAAGGGGACATTTTATATCTAACTGTAACAATATGTGTATGTGTTCCACTCCTGGATGTACTGGTTTCCTGTTTCTCCTTTTGTAAAATCTGCCCCAGGAAAACCAGCCAGCCGGATTAGATTGTAAAAGCCATATTCCAGCCAATGGGGCCTACGTACAGTTCCAGACTGGAGATGACCGTCCATGAGCTGCAGGAGGAGGAAGAAAAAGTGGAGAAAGCCTAGCAGACTGTGGAGGAGCTGCCGTCCAAGCCCAAGGGACCCCTGTCCCGGGAATATCAGTCCCCAAACACAATTTTGATAGTCTCACTCCTCAGGTCAAGCACCTTCCATGGCTCCCTACCACCATCAAGAGAAAGCCACTGGCCTCAGCAAGCTCGCAGTGCCATGTTCGGGGCTGTTCCTCTTCAGGCCCTGCTGAGCCCCTGCTGGACACCACGGCTGCCAGGACTCCAGCCCCTCCTCAGGCCCTTACATGTGCTCTGCGTCCCGGCATTTAGGCTCCAGGGTACACACCAACATAGACCACCCTCTGCCGGGTGCCCATCTTCTATGCCACCTCCTCCCCCCTAAAAAAAAAAATGCTTAGTGAGGTGGAGAGCAGAAGTGGGGCCCAGGCCACTGACTTATGGCTGAGTTTATAGTCCCCTACCCTGGTGCTGGTGTCCAAGTGGGCAGGGACCAAGGCTACTTCACACTGCAACTCCAGCTCATGGCTCTTGGTGTCTAGTGGACCTTGGCAACACCTGACTGACTCCGCCACATGAACTGGCAGAAATAAAATAACTCAAATTGCATGCCGTTCTGAGCAGCAGGATGAGATCTTGTGATGCCATCCTACTCAGTGCTACCCTGGACAGTGTATCCACCCTGTATATGCTACACACCTGTGAAGCCACCCCGGTTATCCGATAGCCTGTTGCAGCATCATAGTACTTAAGTAAAACAAGTAACCTTTGTTTTATTTAATAATGGCTTCAAAGCCCAAGGGTAGTGATGTTGGCATTTTTCTTACAGTATATTACTTATTCTAATTTATTTTTGTGTTACTGGGGTTTAGACACGGGCATTCTACCTCTGAGCTACACCTCCAGCCCTTTTTATTTATTTATTTATTTTGAAACAAGGTCTCACTAGGTTGTTAAGTCTTGCTAAGTTGCTAAGGCTGGCCTTGAACCTGGGATCCTCCTGTCTCAGCTTCCCAAGTATTGAGATTACAGGCATGTGCCATCACACTGGGCTTTATTTATTTTATTAATGGTTATTGCTGTTAATCTCTCATTGTCCCTAATTTATAAATAAAACCTTATCATCTCTCTATCTGCCTATTTATCTCTATGAAGAAAAGTGTATACCTGGGTCAGTATTATCCATGGTTTCATGCATCCCCTGGGGTTTTAGGACTCATCCCCTGCAGATAAGGGAGGGCTGTCCTATGGAGGGCTTGATAAAGGGTAGCACCTCCCACCAGAGCCTGCCAGGGTACCTTCGCAGGCCGCAGGGCCTAGGATTTCTACACCTTCCTACTCAGCAACGCTGATGAGGTATCAAAGGTAGTTGGATGTGCTTTTTTGGTACTACAAAGGCAAACCCGTGCACAGTGTAGTGATTATACCAATCTGTGACTGGCAAGCCATGTTGAGAAGGATGGGGGGAAAACGTTGATAATGCTTCAAAAAGAGGCAGAATCACGAGTGGCAGAAGTCAGGGTGGGCAAGGGGAACAGAGACGGGAGGGGTGGGGGAGACTCCTGGCAGTGTTCTCTTCCGGGTCTTCCCTGTGTGTTCAGCCTGCGACAATCTACTGAGGCAACTGTGTGACACTGTGCCCATGCATGTGACAGCTGCACTGCATTAGAAGAGCTGCTCTTGGGAGGCAGCGGCGGAAGCTGAGCCCGAGCTCTCTCCTCTTCCTGCCTCTCCTGGGCCATCTCTGGGTTCCCATCAAGCAGACGTGCCTAGGGGTCACTCAGAGTGGCCATGGTGAGAGAAGCCAGGAGGGAACTTGAGGATGGGTGAGGAGAAACGATTCTACGATGTCACTTGCCAGTGCCCAGCACCCATTCCTCAACAGTATTCTTTGTTGTAAGTGAAAATAAATTTTTTAAAAAAATTTTATTTTAGAGCCGGGCGTGGTG
>PVLC010006022.1:43092-72244 GCA_004027655.1 Graphiurus murinus
AAAAAAAAAAAAAAAAAAAAAAAAAATTATTTTAGCTGGTGTGGTGGTGCACACTTGTAATCCCAGTACTTGGGAGGCTGAGACCGGAGGATCTGGGTTCGAGGCCAGCCTCAGCTATTTAGTGAGGCCCTCCGCAACTTAGTGAGACCCAGTTTCAAAATAAAGAATAAAAAATAGGACTGGGGGTGTAGCTCGGAGGTAGAATGCCCCTGAGTTCAATCCCTAGTACCGCAAAAAAAAAAAAAAAAAAAAAATCTTAAAACAGGGTCTCTCTAAGTTGTGGAGGGCCTTGCTAAATTGTTGATGCTGGCTATGAACTTGCAATTGTCTCAGCCTCCCAAGTACTGAGATTACAGGCGAGTGCCACCATGCCTGGTTCTGGCAATGTTTTTAAGGAGTTAAAATCTGAGCCTAGGTCATTCTACCTCCGAGCTATACCCTCAGCCCTATTTTTTATTCTTTATTTTGAAACAGTGTCTCACTAAGTTGCGGAGTGCCTCACTAGGTAGATGACGCTGGCCACATTCGGGATTACAAGTGTGCGCCACCACGCCCGGCTCCCTAGGTCATTATTTCCTATAGATAATATGCATGGTCAAGCCCTCCATATCTGTGGGTTCTATATCTACAGATTCAACAAACTATGGGTTAAAAATATATGAAGAAAAATTGCACCTGTACTGAGCATGTACAGACTTATTTTTCTTGTTATCATTTCCCTAAACGATGCAGTACAACTATTTACATAACATTTACATTGTATTAGGCATTATAAGTAATCTAGAGATGACAAAGTCTATGGGAGAGCATGTAGAGTATATGCAAATGCTACACCATTTTATTTATTTTATTTGTGGTACTGGGGATTGAACCCAGGGGCATTCTACCTCTGAGCTACACCCCCAGCCCTATTTTTTATTCATCATTTTGAAACAGGGTTTCACTAAGCTGAGGAGGGCCTCACTAAGTAGCTGAGGCTGGCGGCAAACCTGTGATCTTCCTGTCTCAGCCTCTCAAGTATGCACAAGTGTGCACCACCACACCTGGCTGCTACACTATTTTATAAAAGGGCAGCTATAGAGCCGGGCGTGGTGGCGCACGCTTGTAATCCCAGCATTCGGGAGGCTGAGACCGGAGGATCCGGGTTCGCGGCCAGCCTCAGCTACCTAGTGAGGCACTCCGCAACTTAGTGAAACCAGGTTTCGAAATAAAGAGTAAAAAATAGGGCTGGGGGTGTAGCTCGAAGGTAGAATGCCTCTGAGTTCAATCCCCAGTACCGCAAAAAAAAAAAAAAAAAAGGGCAGCTATAGATTTTGGTATCTGCCAGGGGCCCTGGAACCAATTCCCCAAGGATGCCAAGGGATGACTGTATACTTTATTACCCCAAATTCATTTTTAAAAATTGTGATGTAACTTACTATAAGAAAATGCAGAGCTTAGGGGGACAATTCTATGAGTTTTGGCACGTGTACACGCCCACTTCACCCCCACTTCCAGGAGAGTCTTCTTTTGTCCCTTTACATCACCCAGAGGCCACCAATACTCCTCTCACTGTCTCCAGAGACCCACTTTGCCTTTCTCATGCTTCAGAGCCATGGAGTCATACACTGTCTACTATTTTGTAGACAGTGCCTGGCTTCTTTTGCTCGATATATTGTGTTTAAGAGCAATCTATCTTATTTTATTTTATGTAGTTTGTAGTCTTTTTTTTTTTTTTTTTTTGGTACTGGGGCATTCTACCTCTGAGCCACAGCAGTCTTATTTTTTATTCTTTATTTTGAAACATGGTCTCACTATGGAGGGCCTCACTAAGTAGCTGAGGCTGGCTGCGAACCTGCGATCCTCCTGTCTCAGCCTCCCAAGTACTGGGATTACAAGCGTGGGCCACCATGCCCAGCTTGTAGCTGTTTTTATTGCTGAATATCTATCTTTAGTCCATCGTGGCGGCGCACTGGTAATCCCACCAACCCAGGAGGCTGAGACAGGAGGATTACAACTTTGAAGCCAACCTTGGCAACTTAGCCAGACTTTGACTCAAAAATAAAAAAAAGTAAAGGGCTGGGGAGGGGGGTAGCTCAGCGGTTGAGTGGATGACAAGAGGGGTGTGTGTGTATGTAGCTGGAATTGTTGGTCCTCACACGTGCTAGGCAAATGCCCTACTACTGAGTTACGCCCTCAGCTCTGTTATTTTGTGTATGTCTGGAGGGGATACTGGGGATTGAACCCAATGGGTGTTCTACCCAGGCTGATTTTTTTTTATTTTGAAACAGTCTATGTTGCTTGAAAGCCTCACTAAGTTGCTGAGGCTGGCTTTGAAGTTGCGATCCTCCTGTCTCAGCCTCCCAAGCACTGAGATGATAGGCGTGCACCACCACGCCTGGTCTGATCTGTGTTTTTAAGGAGCTCCCCTGGCTCCATGGAGGGTCGTGCTCTAAACACGCCCTCTCTGCTCCTGCCTGGGCCCTTCTTCTCTCAGGTGGGGAGCCCAGCTCAGGCTCTGTATTAAGGCTCTCCACCTGAGAGAAGATAGAACCAATAGGACCAATCAAACTATCCATCTATCTTGATGAGAAAGGATTTATTAGGGGAATCAGCTCATGTAATTAAGGAACCCGAGGAGCCCCATGACAGGCCACCCGCTGGATGGAGAGTCAAGGGTGCCGATGGTGCAACTTTCAGTTCCAGGCTGAAGGCCTGAGGACCTGGAGGACACTCGTGTAAGTTCTGACATCCAAGGGCAGAAGAGTATCCCAGTTCCAAGAAAGAGAGAGGGAAAATTCACCTTGCCTCTGTCTTTTTGTTCTACCTGAGCTTTCAGTAGATGGTGTCTGTCTACACTGAGGGTGGACCTTAGTACTTAGTCTACTGATTCAAATGCCAGTCTCTCCCAGAAACACCCTCAGAAGTAATTCTCTACCAGCTACCTGCATACCCCTTAACCCAGGCGAGTTGACACCTATAATAACCATCACAGGCTCCATCTATTGTGGGCCAGAGGGGATTCAAGGGGAGGCTGGGATGCAGGACCCAGAAACAGAGGCCCTGAGTGTGGCTGTGTCAGAGCTAGCACCAAGGCAGCCCCCGCTCTGTGCCCCTCCAGCTGGGAGCCTGGAAGGACGTAGGGAGCATAAACAGAGGTCCCTGCTGTCAATGTCACTTACAGGAAGTCGGCAGTGTCTGCATAAGCCGGCCACAGATGTGTCTGTGCTCCTGCAGGGGTGAGGGAAGGACTTCAATTAAGGAGGAGCTTGGAGATGTCTAGAGCTAGGGTTACAGCTCACAGGCGTGCAAGGGACAGGTGGCTGAGAGTATCCAGGACTAAGACACACTTTGCCCATTAAACACCCAGGAAGATTCTTCACTTTCATGAAGCAACCTGGGGCCCTCTCAGTCTATTTTTCTCTCTTGCACTTTTGGGAAAGTGTTGTAGAGATGTATTTTTCCACACCCAAGAAATTGGCTGGTATCAGCATGGTGATAAATGGCCTAATACTTGGTCTCCAAGTGGGGGACACTGGAAGTGGAAGGGACCGAGGCCGCCTGGGGAGACTTCCCTGCAGCTGCCACTGATAAACTGTTGTGGGCCCCGGACTGCAAGATCTTCCAATTATTTTTCAAGATGGAAAACCAGATTTTTGGGATCTCTATCAATATTTAAGAAATGTTAGCATGGTTTCTAAAAAACATGCTGGGTGGGCCAAAGAAAGCACGTCTGGCCTACAGATACCTCATTTTCTTTTTCCAGACCCCCAGATGATCTCTGTGTCTTGGGTTTTAGGAACAGGCAATTTCCTGGGTGGCAGGGGGATTGTGTGTGCCTGCTCATGGGGGTTAGTGCCTGCGTCACCCAGGGGCCTGAGATAAGGCCCTGCAGGACTCCCCAGAGCCCCTGGGCTGCCTTCTGGGTTGGCTCAAGAGAGGGCCAAGCACGGTGGAAACCAGAGAAAACACAAGCGGCCCAGGCCCATGGGCCAGCTCTGCCCCGCAGATGCAAGATGCAGGCCACTAACCTGGGGGCTCCTGTAGTCTGCTGTCCTGACTGGGCCGTAGCCTAATGCCTCCCAGAACTCTCCAGCACCCAAGATCAGAGCCTGGGTGGCAGCACTGCAGGGCTTGGGCGTGTTGGGCCTCCCCAACACCCTTCCTGGGAACAGTTTTCAGCGGGGAGCCAAGGAGCAGCGTGGGTCTCTACTCCTGCTCTGGCCGTGCCCTGTGCCGTCCTGAGCTCTGGCTATGGCCGGATTGTGGCTCCTGCTCTATCAAGCCACCGCCCTGTCCACCAGGGCTCCACAGGCCAGTGTGTGCTCATCGGGGATGCAGATGTGGTGGTGCGTTAACATGAGGCAGCAGGGAGGAGTAGAGGGAGGGGATATAGATGAGCGAGAAGGGTGTTGGGGGCCTGGGGCTCAGGGAAGGCATCCTGGAGGTGGTAGTGCCTAAGCAGAGAGTGGAAGAAACGGGCAGGTCTGTGCGGGCTGGAATTTCAGACTGGAGGCGGCTGGAAATTTCAGGAAGTTCCTGCCAGTGTGGCCCACCACATCACACCACACTACACTTGGCCCACTGGGTGCACCTTCTGCGTGCCCCTGGCATCTGCCTCAGGAAGGAGCAAAGGCGCGCCAGGTGAGGCCGCACCACTCCCACCCCTGAGCCAGGACAGTCAAGACAACCTGGCATTATCTCTCACTGAGCCCAAATCAACCTTCTAGAACAGTGCCGTCCCACAGTGTCATCCGACAGAGCTCCGGGATGGAGGGCAAGCAGGCATCGTGCTGTCTAGTAGGGTGGATTGAAAAGTTTATGTTGCCAGTGTGGTGGCGCACACTTGGAATCCCCTCCTTGGGAGGCGAGACAGGAGGACCACAGGTTGCTGGCCAGCCTCAGCAACCTAGTGAGGCCCTCATCAACTTAGACCTTGTTTCAAAATAAAAAATAAAGCAGGGCTGGGGGGGGGGGCAACTCAGAGGTAGAATACCCCTGAGTTCAATTCCCAGTATCCCCCCCACACACACAAAAGAAAAATTAAAAAAAAAAAAGGTTTATGTTAATTCATTTAAATGTAAATAGCTGCATGTGGATAGAGGCTACCAATTTGGACAGCATAGTTCTAGAACTTTTCAGCCTGTTGCTCACTCAAATCCAGGCAGCCTGCACCTGAATCAAAAGCCAGGAAACCCCATGGCCTGCAGCCCCCTTCCTCCCCCTACCTGGCCACTCTGCTGTGGTTAATTCTGGACCGCCAGTGGGACCCTCCCAGGTGCCATGGTGTTGGTTGGGACCTCATGAAGAACTGGAGAGAGTGAACCGATGCTGATAGGAGGTGGGGTCTCCTAGACGCTCACATGACCACTATTTACTATTTCCCCAGGAAAAGCCCCTGCGTTGTTCACTTAGGAGAAAACTGTTCACATTTACACTGAGTACTGTTCGTTGGTACTGAGGATTGAATCCAGGGGCATTCTACCTCTGAGCTACACTTCTAGCCCTTTTATTTTGAAACTGCACTAAGTTGCTAAGGCTGGCCTCAAATCTGTGATCCTCCTGTCTCAGCCTCCCAAGTACTGGGATTACAGGTGTGCATCCCCATGCCCAGCTTACACCGAGGACTTCTAATGAGCCTGACCTTGGTCCAGGATGGGCAGGAACACTGCTATTGTGCCTGTGGTTACAGGAATGACTTGCCTCTCTATCCTCCCACTAGTGACGGGCACACTGAGGACCGAGACACGCTCTGGTCAGTGGGAGGAAGAGGACCAAACGAGCCCAAAGTCCAAGCTCTTCCCACCCCCACCAGTCCTCACTGCTGGGCTTGGGAGGGTGGGGACAGCAGGTGGGGGGCACAGCGGGCAGCGACAGCTCCTTACTCTGTCTTAACTCAAGTTGCCAAGGGACCACAGACTGCATGACTTGAACAATAGAAATGTTCTCCCCCAGACCAGGAGGCTGCAAGTCCTGCAAGAAGATGCAGCAGGTCTGGTTCCCGGGAGCCCTCTCCTCCTGCTTTGCAGGGGACCGCCTCCTCAGGGCGTCCTCAAGTGGCATTTTTCTTTTCTCTTCACTTTCTTTTTGTTTTTTCCACTAATGGGGATTGAACCAAGGCCGTTCTGCTACTGAGCTACACCCCCAGCCCTTCTTTATTTTGAGATAGGTTCTTGCTAAGTTTTCAGTCTGGCTTTGAACTTGTGATCCTTCTGCCTCAGCTTCCCAATCACATGGCATTTTCTTTTCTTTTCTTCCCTCCCTCCCAGCCTCCTCCTCCTCCTTCTTTTTTTTTTGGGTACTGGTGATTGAACCTAAGGGCATTCTACCTCTGAACTATACCCCAATTCTTTTTATTTTTAAACAGGGTCTCACTAAGTCGATGAGGCTAACCTCAAAACTGTGATCCTCCCTTCTCAGCCTCCCAAATACTGGGATTACAGGCCTGTGCCACCACACCTGGCCTGATCACATGGCATTTTCTTTTTTTTTTTTTTTTGTGGTACTGGGGATTGAACTCAGGGGCATTCTACCTCTGAGCTATACCCCCAGCCCTATTTTTTATTCTTTATTTTGAAACCGAGTCTCACTAAGTTGCGGAGTGCCTCACTAGGTAGCTGAGGCTGGCCGAGAACCCGGATCCTCCGGTCTCAGCCTCCCGAATGCTGGGATTACAAGCGTGCGCCACCACGCCCGGCTCACATGGCATTTTCTTAGTGCACACTGAGCCTAAGGGGGGCTCTCCGGTATTTCTTCTGATAAGGACACTAATCCTATTGGACCGGGGCCTGCCCTATGTCGTCACTTAACCTTCAATACCTCCTAAGAAACCTATTTCCACATACAGTCACATCGAGGGGCAGGACTCCATCACATGGATTCTGGAGGGGCATGAACATTCGGTCCACATACCCTCAAAGGTGTCACCTGCTACTGAGAAAAGACTCAGGAAGCAACTGCACAAGACCAAAGGGACGAAATGAGAATGAGCCCACCAGGAAAGGACCGACGGTGCCCAAAGCTGAGCGGGAGGGGAGGAAGTCATCAGCAGCATGTCCTGGGCTAACAGAGGGGAGAGGCGGAGGGCTCGGGAATGTTCCCAGAAGAGGGGCCTCCTTGCTGGCCCTGAGGGACAGGGAGGACTGAAGAGCGAAGGGGAGCACGCCCCGGGGAGGTTGGCACAACGCCATGGAGTCGGGAGACCGCAGGTGGGCAAGAGAGGGATGCCATCCCTCCCTTAGCCACACCTTCCTCTAGCGGCTTCCCTGGCTGTGGCCACAGGTCCCTCTTCACAGAGAGAAGGGCCTACCGCCAGGCACCGTTGCTGGTGAACACACAGCTAGGCTGCAGCCTGGCTCATGGGGATCTCTCTGCACCCCACACAGTGCCGGCCCTGTACCTCAGCAAGTCGTTTCCTATTCGGACACAGTTCCAAACCCCTGGGATAAAAACACTGAATTAAAGAAGATGTGAGGCTCGGTACAGCTCAGAATGGCCAAGCACTAGGTTATTTATTTATTTATTTATTTATTTATTTATTTATTTATTTTTATTGTACCAGGGAGGGAGCCCGGGGCCTTGCATACACTAGGCAAGAGCTCTACTGCTGAGCCACACCCCCAGCCCCAGCACTAGGTATTTAACGTGCAGCAGCACTGGGGGCTGTAGAGGTGGGAGTGAGGTAAGAAAGGGGTGTGCTGAGGTGGGGCAGAAAGCAGGGCGGAGCAATGGTTAGGGCCAGGTGCCAGTCACACCCCAGCCCCGCTGTTTCCCTACAGAGACCTGGAGGTTGCCAGCCCTCTCCTCGTGGTCCCCATACCCACACCATGTGGGCCAGGCCTCAGCCTCTGCACCTGCCCAGCCTCCCTCCTGGAACTCCCTCCCTTGTCTCCATGCTTCAACCCTGGCACTCCTGGAGGCCATCGTGAGCCACTCAGACCTGCAGTGCCGGCCCCCTGAGGTCTCCAGGGCTCCCCTGACATCAGATCAGGTGTAATTAAGAGCTTGGAGAGCTCTACCAGCTTGGACAGTCCCACCAGGCTGCCCACAAGGTCTTGAGTCTGGGGTCTAGACCCCAGTCCTCACTGTGAGCTGGGGGAGGAGGAAGTCTAGGAGGGCTGAGGGCAGAACCAGGTGTAAGAAAGTCACAGACTTCTCCCTGACCAGTAGGTCCAACTCCTGGGGTGGGGGGTTGATGGACAAGCGAGACTGGACCACTCCAGGGCCTAAACTGCTCCCTCGGATCCCTTTGACCTGTCCCCACCCTCTGTAAGAGAAAGGAAGAGACTACAGGAGACCTGCCCTCGGAGCAGACCCTACGAGCGTGGAGGGCATGGGGTGGCGCTAGCACCTTTGCTCCATGGGAGGGTGCCGGGGTCCTGGCTTTTGGGAACAAGTGCTTCTTGGGGTGAGAACCCAAGAAATCTAACACTGGTTTTTCAAAGAACATTCTAGGAGCTCAGCTGGTGTGCAAGGTGGGGCTGCGGTGCTCCCTGCCCGAGTCTCAGGAGGGCACCAGAGAGGCGCAGAGTATCTGAGCTTGGTGTGTGGCTTCTCAGAGCTCTAGTGATGGGACTTGCAGGAATGTTCTAAAGATGTATGCGTGTCTCGGTGAGCATTGCTGAAGGAATAAATGAAAAGCTGGAAGTGGCTAAAATGTCTTTGTAAAACAGCTGTGCTCGGCTCAGTCCACTGGGGTTGCTGTCTAACCCTCAGGCTACTGTGAGTTAGGTCCTACTGCCACATCTTTCTACATAGGGAAACCGAGGCCCAGGGGGTGAGGTAATGTGCCCATGGTCACAAAACTAGCCAGGGAAGAGCTGGATGGGACCAGGGCTGACTTGAGACCCCTTGGCGAGGATTCTTGAGAGGAGACAACTGTAGTGCCTGCTGTGGTCTCTGGGGACCAAAATCAGGCTCCCCAGAGGAGATGCCCGACCCTGTTCCCCAGAGTCCCCAGGCCACATTTCACAGCAAGCAGTGTGTGGTCATAGAGAGACTGGTGAGTCCAACCCTGGCTTCTTCCCTTGCTAAATTACATGGCTTTGGGCAAGTCCCTTACCCTCAGATACCTTGGGGTAAAAGGGGGTAGGTGCAGCCGGGTATGGTGGCGCATGCTTGTAATTCCAGCACTTGGGAGGCTGAGGCAGGAGGATCAAAGGTTCTCGGCCAGCCTCCATAACTTAGCGAGACCCTGAGCAACTAAGTGAGACCATTTCAAATTAAAAATAAGTAAATAAAATAAATAGGGCTGAGGGTATAGCTTAGAGGTTCAGTGTCTTTGGGTGAGCTGTCCTCACTGTCCCCTTCACTGAAGGCACAGGAGGACTAGGAAGGGAGGAGGGGCACTTGGGTCCCTGTGGCCCTACTTCCAGAGGTCCATAGACAGGGGGCGCCCTCTCCAAAGTGGGGAGACAGCAGCCAGCTTGTCCTTCTCTGTCACCCAGCATTTCAATTCTCCCAGGCCACCACAGCTGGGCCCTAGGGGAGTGATGTGGCCAGGCTCTCACCCCAGCCTCAGCACCTGCAGGATGGCAAAGACAGGCCCCCTCCAGCTCGATCAGTCTTGGTGCCCCAGAAACTGAGAGAGAACCCAATTATTAAGCACCCACTGTGTGCAGGCTCTGTCCCCTTCTCTGATCCCCTTAGTCCTCAGAAGCTCCATGTCACAGATGAGAGCTGGAGGCGTAGAAGGGCCGGATCACTTGCCTGGGTACACACAGCAGGGGAGGCGCCTCCAGTGCAGTCTTGAGGGGGGCATTCCCCACGCCACGGGTCCAGCGTGCCTCCCGGGGGCTGCACAGAGGGCTCAGACACTGCGTCTGGGGAGGGGCAGGACAGGGGTGCACACCTGACAGCCACCCTCACTGCCCGGGACTGGACTCGGCACTCCCAAGCACTTTGCAGTGTGATCTCACTCAGTCCTAGCACCCTGCGATGTGTGTGCGCCTGCTCATCTTCCTTCTTCTGCAGAAACTGCACTTGGAGCCATCTGGATGGAGGGCCGGGCAAACAAAACAGGGTCTAGAGTATTTAGAAAAGAGTGAATTAAAGAAGAAACACAGCTGGGTGCACACCTGCAATCCCAGTACTTGGGAGGCTGAGACAGGAGGATCACTGGTTCAGGGACATCCTTCACAAAGTAGTGAGTAGTATCAGCAATCAACCTTGTTTTAAAATAGAAAGTAAAAAGGGCTAGAGGTATAGCTGGGAGGTAGAATACCCTAGGGTTTAATCCTTATTACTATTAAAAAAAAAAAAAAGAAGCCAGGGTGTGGTGGCTCATGCTTATAATCCCTGTACTTGGGAGGCTGAGACGGGAGGATCATAGGTTTGAAGACAGCCTCAGCAAGTAGTGAGACTCAAATTAACCTATCAAGACCCAGTTTCCAAATAAGAGGTAAAATTAGGCTGGGGGTGTAGCTTGAATATAGAATGCCACTGGGTTCAATCTCCAGTACCTCCCACCCCCCAAAAAAAGAAGAAATGCAGTTTGCCTGCCTGCACGGCAGCTTTTCCCTGCACCCAGGCCTGGCTGCAAGAACCTACAAGCAGCCTTGTCATTTGTGGGTGATCCTCGGCCTATGGGCTGTTCTTCTGGCCCTCATCCCCCCATGCACACAGGGATGTCCTACAAGGATGACAATCCCAGAAGGAGGGCTTGGCTCTGGGGCCCAGCCTTGGGGGAGGCAAAAATGAGTCATGGGGCAGTTCACCCTGGGCTCTGCCTCAGAGCTGCACCTGCCTGGGGCCCACGGGGGAGGGGCTTCCTCCAGGGAAGCAGGAGCCAATGAGAGCCCCAGGGTGGGTCTAGCATTCCTGGGGGTCAGGCATCTCCTCCCCAGCCTCACCTCAAGGGCAGGTAGTCTGAGACCTGGCCCTGCTGGATCACACCACAAAGCCACAGTGCTGCAGCTCTGGGGAAGGAGAAGCGGGTCCTTTAGGCACCTGTCCAGAGGCCTTTTTTCTTAAACAGTACTGCAGCTTGAACCTGGGGCCTCACACATGCTAGGCAGGTGCTCTTCCACTGACCTACACTCCCAGCTTATTTTATGTGTGTGGTGGACTGAACCCAGGGGTGTTCTGCCTATGAGCTACACCCCCAGCCCCTCCCTTTTTTTTTCTTTTTGAAACAGGGTTTTGCTGAGTTGCTGGGACTAGCCTCAAACCGGCAGATCCTCCTGTCTCAACCTCCCAAGTCCTGGGATTACAGGCGTGTGCCATCATGCCCAGCTCTCCCAGCATTTTAAATTTTATTTTCAGGTAGGATTTTGCTAAGTTGCCCAGGCTGGCCTCGAATTTGTGATTCTCCTGCCTCAGTTTCCTGAGTAGCTGGGGTTACAGGAGTGTGCCACTGCATGCAGCTAAGCAGAAGCCTTTGATCCCAGGTTTGAACTCTCCCACAGGAAGCATGCTGTGGACACTATCTCTGCGCCCCAAGGCTACAGAGAAGAGCCCTGCCTGACCCGCAGGGATCCCTGTGAGAGAGGAGCACCGACTTCAAAGGAGGCCACACCCATTCTCACTTGAGCCAAACCTTCCAGGCAGTGCAAAACCCCTCTGCACTGGCCGTTTTATATAGGAGATGTGCAGGGTTCAGAGAGGGAAGCAACCTGGCTGGGGCTACACAGCTTGCACCAGGCAGAGCTGGGGCATCAAACTCATGTGGCAAGAACATCTGGGGCAGGGGCCTCAGGGGCAAAGTAAGGTTGCCTGACCAGAGAAGAGGGCACAGGGCACCAGCAAGGGGAGAAGAATAGCAAAAACTCAAGAAGAAGGGGAGGCAGGAGGGGCTGCGGAGGCTGAGTGAGGAAGGCTGGAGCTTAGCTGGAGGTCGTCTCGGAACCAGCGGTTACCACATGCCCAGGGCAGGGTTGGATTTCCAAATAAAGTGAAGCTGTCCAGCCAAGGAGGGTCTGGAGGGCTGGAGACTCTCCTCCTGACGACCTCAGGACCAGGAGGCTGCTGGTGAGGGGCTAGAGTGGAGGGACATGGGGTGGCTGTTGGAGTGGAGAGGGGGTGACTGGGAAAGGTTTGGGGGTCACGCAGGCAGGGCTGCCTGAAGGAGATGGGCTGGATTTTGGGGGGATGACTAGACAGAGACTGGATGAATTTGGTGCTTTTTACCAAGTAGGAGACTCAGAGGGTGTGAGCAACCTGGGGAGAGAAGATGGCCAGGACCATATGGGACGTGTCGTGCCAAGCCCAGGTACCAGGTGCCTAAGCAGCACCTGGGACAGAAGGGCGAGAGTGGACAGCAAACACTCTTTGCTTTTTTTTTTTTTTTTGGTGTTGGGGATTGAACCCCAAGGGCATTCTACCTCTGAGCCACACCCCCAACCTTTTTAAAAATTTTTACTTTGAAATAGGGTCTTGCTAAGTTGCTGAGGCTGGCCTCGAACCTGCAATCCTCCCGTCTCAGCCTCCCAAGTACTGAGATCACAGGCATGCACCACGGGGCCTGGCTGAACTTAACACTTTTCGCAGGGTCTGAGTGCTGCAGACCTCCTCTCAGGCCAGCTGTCCCCTCCCCAGATGGAAACAAACATGTCCCCTTCTCCAATACAGAGCAGCAGTTGTCATTTCCTCCTGCAACCATCGGGTGGGCCCTGCCACTGATTCGAAGCCGAGGCCACCACACTGAGGCTTGCATCCTGCTCAGGGCATTTGGCCCTCAATCAAGGAGCTGACTGCATGTCAGACACCTAAGTCAGACCTTGACCTAAAATCTACCGAATCCTTACCACCCTGGGAGGTCGCCATTACTACATCCACTTCACAGATGAGGAGACTGAGCCCCTTCCGGGCTCTTACACGTTATCAGAGGCCACACAGCTGGCGAGTGGGTGGCATCTGGCATGAAGCCACATCTGCCTGACTGCACTGTGTTAACAGCAGGTGTAAGCAGCGCAGGGCCCAGGTGGGTTGACCTTCACTGCGACCTGACCCTGTTTGCTGGGTGACTTGGGGCAAGTGCCTGAGCAGCTGGCCCCTTCTGGTGCTGGGGCCCTAGAAAACTCTTCTTTCTACTGGTTGTTTGTGGGGACATGACAGAAAGGCACCTGCAGAGGCCCAATGTCCCCCAGCTCTGGATAAAGATCTGCTGAGGTGAAACTTCTAACCCCCCCCCCCCCAGGGTACTGCATCAGTGACTTCTGAGCTCAAAGGGACAAAGACTGAACTTTGCAAACAAACTCCCACCCTCTGCCTTTCCTGTTGGAGAAGGAGTCAGCCTAGGGTGGGGAAGGGAGGGGATCACAGTGGAGGCTGGGGAAGGTCCCCCAGCCCCATCTCAGAGGGAAGCTGGTCATGGAGGGAAAATGGACCCTACCTTGAAAACCAGCACCAGGCGGGAGCCTAGGGTGCCTAACTCTCCTCCCTCTCTGCCGGCGGGGCTGGTCAGCTCCTGGCAGCCTTGGCCCAGATCAGTCTCGGTTGGGTCAGTGACGGAGGCCCCATGTGTCCCCATGACCCCAGCTCCTCACCAGGGCCCACAGGTGTGGCCACCTGAGTCCAGGACTCCAGCAGCTATGAATGTGAGAACTGGAGGTTCAGAGGGGCGTCTCAAGGGCCCAAAAGAGACTCCCAATAACCATGCAAGACACTTGTTCTCCATTCACGTGAGCACCTGCTTAGCTTGCAAACTCCCAAATGCTTAGTGCCAAGAGCAAAACTGGAGAGGCCTGCCTGGGCTGGGGCTGAGCCTAGGCTGTCCTGCCCCATCAGCTCGTCTGCCCTGTGTGAGGAAGCCAAGTTCTACAGATGTTCAGTCACCCAGATGTGACCCCACCATCACCCCGCCAGGGCTTCCAAGTGTCTAGTCGCACTGAGCTGGCTTGGTGATTTCAGAATATGGACTCTGGCCAGGCATGGTGGTGTAATCCCAGTACTTGGGAGGCTGAGACAGGAAGACTGCAGGTTTGAGACCAGCCTCAGCAACTTAGCAAGATTCTCAACAACCTAGGGAGACCCTGTTTCACAAAATAAAAAGGGCTGGGGTTGTAGCTTGGAGGTAGAATTCCCCCGGGTTCAATCCCCAGGACCAGAATAAATTAATAATTAAATAAAAACTATATGTATGAACATGGAATCTGGAGCCAGAGGTCATGGGTTTGGATCCATATTCCTCGGGAATGTGGGAATGTCAAATGCTGCAGAAAACAGGCTGCGGTTCCTCAACATTTTAAACACAGAGCTAGTGTATGAACCAGCAATTCTGCTCCCACGTGTATGCCCAAGGGAAATGAAGATGTACGTCCTTGTGAAACACTTGTGTATGTGACTATTCACAGTATTAGTCACGAGAGCTCAAAAGTAGAAACAATCCAAATGTCCATCAATGGATAAACCGAACGTAGTACATCCATATAATGGAATTATTATTTGGCCATAAAAAGAAGTACTGATACACGCTACAACGCGGACGAACCTTGAAGACGTTATGCTAAGGGAAAGAGAACAGTCACAAAGGACCACGTACTGTATGGTTACATCTTAGGAAATGTCCAGCATAGGTTAATCCAGAGACACAGGAGGTAGATTAGTGTTGCCAGGGTTTGGGGTGTGGGGAGAGAAATGGAGTAAATGCACAATGGTGAAAATGTCCTGGAATTAGATCCCAGTGATGATTGTGAAATGAGACGAATATACTAGAAGCCAGTAAATCATAAACTTGAAAAGGAGGAATTGTATGGTAGGTGAATTATAAAAGCTGTTATAAAAAGATCCTTACTCTTCTCCTACTGGTTTTTGTGACCATGGACAAGTCACTGAAACATTTGTGTCTGTTTCCTCATTTGGGAAAGGGGGTGTAACTGCACTGACCCTGCTGGGCCCGACCCACTGCCACCATACCCCCTGGCTTGCTGACATTTGATCTTTCAAGCTTGCCAGATTCCTACCTCTGTTTCTTTGAAATTGTGGTATAAAGTATGAAGAATATAAAATTTGTCAACTCCCCCACCCCCACCCCCACCCAGTACTAGGAATTGAACCTGGGGCATTCTACCAGTGAGCTATATCTCTAGCCTTTTTTTTTTTGGTGGCACTGAGGATTGAACTCAGGGGCATTCTACCTCTGAGCTACACCCCCTAGCCCTTTTTATTTTTTGTTTGGAAACAGGGTCTCACTAGGTTGCTGAGAGTCTCACCAAGTTGCTGAAGTTGGTCTTGAACCTGAGATCCTCCTATCTCAGCCTCCGAAGTACTAGATTATAGGCATGTATCATTTTTATCTTTGTGTGTATGTGTGTGTGTGGGGGGGGGCGCACTGGGGATTGAACCCAGGAGCATTCTACCTCTGAGCTACAACCCCGTCCAATTTAATTTTTTTTTTTAAACAGGGTCTCACTACTTGCTGAGGTTGTCCTTGAACCTGAGATTCTCCTATCTGAGCCTCCCAAGTACTGGAATTATAAACATGTGCCACTACACCTAGCTTTTTATCTCCTTTTTAACTTATATCTTGAGGCAGGGTCTTGCTAAGCTGCCCAGGTTGCCCTTGAACTTGCAATCCTCAGGCCTCAGCCTTCCTAGTCGCCAGGATGACAGGTGTGTGCCACTTCATCTGGCCATCTTTAAACCTTTTTTTTTTTTTTTTGCTTTTTTGCGGTACTGGGGATTGAACCCAGGGGCATTCTACCTCTGAGCTACACCCTCAGCCCTATTTTTTATTCTTTATTTTGACACAGGGTCTCACTAAGTTGCGGAGGGCCTCACTAAGTAGCCAAGGCTGACCGTGAACCCCGATCCTCCTGTCTCAGTCTCCCAAGTACTGGGATTTCAAGCGTTCACCACCATGCCCGGCTACAGTACTTGGTGGGCTCCCCTTAAGCCATTTTTAAGAGTGTAGTTCTGTGGCATTAAGTACACCCACACGGTTGGGCAATCGTCACCACCATCTATCTCTAGAAGTCTTCATCTTGCAAAACTGAAATCCTATACCCATTAAGCAACAAGTCCCCGTCCGTCCTTCCTCCAGCCCCTGGCAATCACCACTCTATTTACTGTCTCCATGAATCTGACTGTTCTAAGGACCTCACTGTTTTTTCTGTGACTGCCTTGTTTCTCTCAGTGTGATGTCCTTGAGGGTCACACATGATACAACAAATGTCAGTACGTTGTTTCTTAAGGCTGAATAATATTCCATGGTATGTGCGTACCAGCTGTTGTTTATCTGTTCACATGCTGAAGGACACTTGGGTAGCTTCCATGTTTTGGCTGTTGTGAACAATGCTACTATGAGTGTGGTTGTGTAAGCCTCTCTTTGAGACCCTGCCTCACTTGTTTTGGGCATATGCCCAGAAGTGGGCTGCTGGATCGTATGGCCATTCAACTTTTCCATTTTTGAGGAATTATTATACTGTTTTCCACAATGGATGTACCATTTCACATTCCTGCCTCAGTAGTGCACAAGGGTCCCAATCTCTCCATTTCTTCACCAACACTTATTATTTTTTGTTTTTAATGCAGGTTGTTTTTTGGTTTTTCATTTGGTTTGGTGCTGGAGATTGAACCCAGGGCATTGCCCATATAAGGCAAGCCCTTCACCATTGAGCTACATCACAGCCCTAGTTTTTGTTTTGAATAGCAGTCATCCTCATGGGAGTAGAGGTCCCACCTCTGCTCTCAAAATCTCTCCCTTTCCCCTTGCGTCTCCGCGCTGGCAGCCCCTGCTTGTCACCTGGGTCTTGGCTCTCAGACCATCTCAGGAAGTTACAGAGGGCCTCACTAAGTTGCTGAGGTTGTCCTGGAACCTAGGATCCTCCTGTCTCGGCCTCCCAAGTACAATTGTGCACCACCATGCCTGGCTTGACCATTTTTAAATAGACAGCTCTGTGGCATTGAGTGCAGTTGTGCAAAGTAACCATCTGCAGAACTCTTTCACCTTGCAAAACTGAAGGTCCATAGCACTTAAACAGTACCGCCCCAGCCCTAGGCAACAACCACGCCACCTTGTATCTCATAGTAAGTGGGACCATGCAAGAGTCGTCCGTTGGTGTCTAGCTTATTTCACGTAGCACACTCTCCCCATCCACGCTGCAACATGTCAGGATGCCCTTCCTTTCCCCCCCTGTATCACATTCCACTTTATATATAGATCACATTTAGTTTATCCGATCATCTGTTGATAGACTCTGCGGTCATATCCATCGTTTGCTTCTTGTGAATGCTGCTGCTAATGACCTGGGTCCATAAACAGTTTTGCAGCACAGATCAGAGCAGGGGCTGGAGTATGTCCAGTGTGTTCTACTCAGGGCAAGGAGGCATCTAGAAGCAAGTTACTCCTTAGTTTTCACACACTCAAAGAGGGGCTAAAGCGTTAGGGAAAGCACCTGCTGCTGTAGATCTCAGTGGTCCTATCTGCTGTGTCAAGGTGCAACGCCAGGCCACCACAGATGCCTGGTCTATGGGCCTGGGACAACGGGAACCCAACTGCTCTAGCACTGATGGAACAGGGTGCTCTATCCATGGGCTCAGGAGAGATGTCAACCTTTCATAATTGGCTCTCTTGATCCCTGGGAGATGAGTCAATGCCATAGACACCTGTCCTGAGGCCTGGAAAGGCCCTTGGGGGTGAGGATAGAAGGGGACCAGCCCCCCACCCCACCCCCCTGCACCGGGCCAGGGTGGCTGCCTGGAGGAAGCAGTGTAAGAGCAGACCCCAAGGAGTTGAGGTTAGGTTTTTGGACTTGAGAGAACTATCTGGCTGGACTAAAGGTGGGGCATGCACATTCTGGCTTGCCTTGTCTGGGGTGGTTATTTTTAGTACTATCTGCTATTCTCAAAATACCATCCCCAAGCCTGTCATGGTGGTGCACACTTATAATCCCAGAACTTGGGAGGCTGAGACAGGAGGAATGCAGGTTCGAGATCAGCCTCAGCAACTTGGCAAGATCTGTTTCGGGGGTGGGGGTGGGGGTTTGGGATGTAGCTTAGAGGTAGAATGCCGGAGTTCAATCCCCAGTTCCCCCCCTCCCAAAAAAATACCCAAAAGTCCCCATGTGGAAGATAAGAGATGTAGTTACTTCATAAATTATCTATTGCTATATAACAAATCAGCTCAAATCTCAGTGGATTGAAACAACTTTTTTTTTTTTTTTGGTATTATTATCTCTAGAACGTAGGACCTAAGAGTAGCTCAGTGGGCAGTTTTGGTTTAGGATTTTTCAGGAGGTTTGTAGTCAAGACTGGCTAGGGCTTCCATCCACCAGGAGGCTTGCCTGGGGCAGAGGCTTGGTCCCCCTCTACAGGGCTGCTTGAGTGTCCTCACAACATGGCGACCACCATTCTCTTTGCTGTCTCTATGAGTCAGGGCAAGGAATCCAAGAGATAGAGAGCACCAGGCAGCAGCTGTCCTTTGATGACCCAGCCTTGGTATTTGTTAAGTATCACTTCTGCCACCTTCTAGCCTTAGAGGTCACTAAGCCAGACATTTAAAGATGAGAAGGGAAAGTAGAGGGGAGAAATCTAGCTTTTGAAGGGAAGACTGTCAGAATTTGGGGATATTTTAAAACTATCACAGTAGCCCTAAAATAAGGCATGTGTGGGGGAGGAACAGGACAAAGCCGGAGACATCAGCTCAAGTAAGAGTCACATGCCAGGTAAGGCTGTGAACAGGACCGGGGCAGCCTGAGGATTTTGAGCAAGGCAGACATACCTAGGGATTTGGAATGACTGCGTGAAACACCTCCCTCACCCCCAGAACCCACCTCCAGGTGGGCCCGCCCCAGCCTCCACCTGGCCTGCACCCCCAGGAGTGCTTCCCTCTGGACTATCTTCCCTCCCTTTGGTGGAGACCAAACATCTTTTCTGCTCGCAGGACAGAAGCTCTTTTTGCATTTGCACCTGGCCCTGCTCAGAACAGGTACACACTTTGGGGGTTTCTGCATGAACCAAAGTTACCAAAGAGCACCACCACAGGTGTGGTCATGCCAGCCCCTCAGGAGCAGCAGCAGAACTTGGCCACCTGAAGTGGGCTTGGGAAATGGCCCTGGGAACCCCTCTGCTCTCCCGACCCATATGTGCCCATCCCTGCAGCTCCCTGCCTGGCCGGTCTTCCTCCATCCCCAGCACCTTCTGACATCGTCTGTTCCAAAGCCAGCTGGGCTCAAGTGGCGCCTCCTCCTCAAGGAAGCTTTTCTTGCTTGCAGCTCTGAGGTCCTAGGGCATTGCGGCAGCTCTTTCAGAGGCCCTACACTTAAATAACCAATGTCCTCCAGGGGCAATGACAGAATCTCCACTTTCTAGAATCAGAATGCCATTGTGTGTGTAAGGAGTCGGCTCTGCCCTCACAGACTGGTACCGGCCAGCTTAACCGGGGCATTTTCTCTTTCAGCCAATGCTTATTGAAGCTTCCAGCCAGTCAGGCACTATTCAAAGTGCTGGATGTGGCTGATCTCATTAAGTCCTCTGAGGCCCTGGGCATGACTTTACAGGTAAGAAGTTGACAGCACAGAGAGGTCAAGCAACTTGCCCAAGGTTACACTGCCAGGATGTGGCACTACTGGGATTTCCCTGGAGGCCTGCTAGGTCCCTAACCCAACAGTGGCGTCAGCCCAGTGCACTTAGAAAGATGAAGCTGACTGGGATACACATTTGCAATTTTAAGCTTTCTCCCCAAGTCTTTTCTTCAGTCAGTAGTGCTCTCTGTGGCTGGTTGGTAAGATGTGCTGCAGGCAGCCCCGGGAGGGAAGAAGAATCTGCGCTCCTCCCCTCTTACTGTCCAAGTCCTGGGATCACATATGTGCGCCACGCTTAGCCCTGCCACTTCTGTGTGTCCTTCAGCCCTCGACTTCCTCAGTTTCTTTGTCTGAAAACTGGGGATCAAGCCGGGCGTGGTGGCACTCCCAGTACTTGGGAGGCTGAGACAGGAGGATCCAGGTTCAAGGCCAGTCTCAGCTACTTAGTGAGGCCCTCCACAACTTAGTGAGATCCTGTTTCAAAATAAAGAATAAAAAATAGAACTGGGGGTGTAGCTCGGAGGTAGAATGCCCCTGGGTTCCATCCCCAGTACTGCAAAACAAACAAACAAACAAACAAACAAACCAAAAACAGAGAATCATACTACTCCCACTTAATAAGGTTGTTGTAAAGATTAAATGACCTTACAAATGCATGGTGTGTAGAGCCGCATTTGGAATAAACCCAGTGCTTTATAAACACTTGTGACGACTGTTGCCATCATGGTTATTACTGCTCTTTATTTTCAGTTCCAACTTTTGCCTTACAGGGTACAGAGAACACCTCCATATACCAGAGTCTTACTACATGTGGAAGAGGAGCAGGCTTGGTGTCCAGGCTGAACATCTCTGGCCCGTCCTGTACCCGGGGTTCTGAGGCCTTCCTGGCTCTGGCAGGACTTCTGGGCTTGGGTGAGGCTGGCCACAGCCAGTAGTGGGGGCAGAGTAAGGGAGGCAGAGGGGCAGCACTGTGATCCCACCTCAGTCAGGGACTTGTGCTGTTGTCTGTGTGCAGAAGCTTCTCCGTGCTCCTCACAGTGGATCAGCCTCCATCACCCCAGGCACACAAAGTGACCACTCATCCACAGCCAAGGTCCTCCTCAGCCCTGTGGCCAGGAGCCTGCAGGTGGCAGCCCCACCTGCAGTGGTGAATCCTGATTGGCCCATGATGGCCTCATTCCTTGTACCAATGATTGGTTGAGGCATGTTCATGTGACCCAGTTCTGACCAATGAGATGAGGAAGTCTGTGCAGGAGTATGTGTGGGGGTGCCCTGGAAAGGTTTTTCTCGGGGACACCTGGGAGGCAACAGCCCTTTCCCTGGCTGGGCTTCCTCCAGCCAGTCCATGATGCCTGGAGCTGCCCCAGCTATCGCCACAGCCAAGCCAAGGATGGTCCAATAGAAAAGTGGGAAGACCCGGGTCTCTGATGGTATCATCAAGCCTCTAAGGTCCACCTCAGAACAATCCATCTTTTAACTTCTTATTACACAAAGCTCAAACTCACAGTTTGAGCCAGTTAAACTATGGCTTGTTATTTGCAGTCCAGAGCATCCCCACTGATACTTCGTGATTCCCTTTCACCCTCTATAGAGATTAAGCCCATCATAGCAGAGGAAGGGTCAGGGTTAGCTATGCCCCCAGGGAAGACTTCCTGGAGGAGGTGAGGCTAAAGTGGTACACAGAGGGGGTAAGGCGAGGAGCAACATTCTAGGCAGAGGAGGGCTCTGCCAGAAGGCCAGAGAAACCACAGTATGTGTGGGGACACCCAGAATAATCTTTGTGGCTAGGGGTCATGAATGATGAAGCTGGACAGACAGGTGGGGTGTGCCACAGAGACAAGCGCAAAGAGGCTTGGAGCGCTGGGGACGCCTGCTCACCTGGGTCTCGTCCTCTAACTTTAGGTCAAGAGTAAATACACTCAGTTGTCCTTCTGACCACTCCTCCATCCAGCCATACCCAGATGTTGCCCTGGATGTCCTGGGCAGAGGTCTGCTTGGCAGCATGGGGTCAGGGTCCATGGGCTCTGCTTCTGCCAGGTGTGATTCGGCCTGCCAGGTCTCTTCCAGCCCCCAGGGCACTTGCCAGACTCTGGCAAGACTCTAAATACTTAGCTGAAATCTGGGTCAGTCTGTGCATGGGTTGGGAATCCATCATGCAGACAGTTACTAAGTGCCTACAAGGCAGTGTGCTGAGGGCCGTGGAGATGGAGCCTGGTTCAAATCCTGACTGTTTCTTCCCACCTGTGTGGCCTTGAGCAAGCCGTTTTATCCCTCCAAACCTAGTGTCCTTGCTTCTTTGTGATATATGGCAAAGTCAGAGGTCGTAGGGGGAGGGGAGGAAAGGAAAACTTGATGCACATAAACCTTCCTGGGGGTGAGGGTTTGTAATCAGCGAGGGAGTGTATGACATGCTGTTAAGACCACAGTTGAGAAGTGATGAGGGGTGGGAAAACCTGAGATAGGCCCAGAGGAAGCGGGGAGGCTAGCTGGGAGGTGGGGAGGAATAAGCATTTCTGCAAGAAGAGAAGACACAGGAAGGCCAGTTTTCCAATTCTGTGCTCCTAAATCTTTCACAACAGCGCACTGCAAACAGAAGGACTGGCTGTCATTGTTGAATGTGACTTCGTTTGCAACCTGTAATAATAAAAACTCTGAGCGTTAAGTCCTAGGCTCTGTCACTTATTGTGTGACCTTGAGCAAGTCACTTAATCTTTGAGCCCCAGGTTCTTTCTTTGCAAAGTAGGTATAATTCACTGAGGTGTCATACTGTGTATGCACTGGGGTGTATGTACCCAGTGCCACATCCTCCTTTCCACTTGGCTAATGCCCTATGATCTAGCACCACCTCCTACAGGAAGCCTCCTGGGCTCCTCCCAACCCTGCTAGGTCACGCCCCCTGACTCTACACTACTATTCTGTCCTGCTTCTTTCCCTCTCTCCAGCCAGGCTCTGGGTCTTGATGCAAAGGGCACAGGTATATTCACATCTCTCAGACCCAGCTGGCACAAAGTGGGTGTCGCCCAATGCCATCTTCCTCCCTCCCCACGCTCCAGCCCAGGTAGACACCAGAGGGAGGAAGTGACTAAGTCAGCTGTGAGGAGGAGAAGGAGGGCTCAGGAAGGGTGCAGGGCGATATCGATAGATCTTGAAGTAGAATTTCCTAGGTATAATTCATTGAGGTATCATAATGTGTATGGGGATATGCCGGGACAAGATGAAAGATATACAGGTATGAAGCATGAAGTGTAAAGGGAAAGAAGGTAAACTGTGGGTCACTGGAGTATTTGCTGGGGCAGGGCCAGAATCAAGGAATCAAGGAATTTCCAGAAGGCCTTGAATGCCACGCCAAGGGCTTGATCCTACAGAGAGTAATTGAAAAAATTTTAAACAGGTAGCACTGAGATCTTTAGGGGATGCTGTACTAGTTTGGGCTAAACAGGTTTCAGGGATGAAAGGGTAGGAAGACTCAAGCAGAACCAAAGGGAATACCTGGGTGGCTGGTTATTGGAAGTAGCCTAGGTAATATATCTGCATCCTAGTGCCCCTTTCCACTTGCTAAAAAGCCATTTCCTCTGTCCTTATAAGCCACATGCAGCAGGTCTGTGAAAACTAGAGGGCCAAGCAAGGCTAGCTCCATTTTACAGAGGGCCAAAGTGAGAGGCAGAGGAGGAGGGAGGCCTGGCCTCGGCCCATCAGGCAAGGAGAGGGCTGGTCACCATCTGAAGCCACGCCTGGGTTCAGAGTGCACCCTCATGGCAGGTCCTCAGCCCTTTGACAAGTGTGTTCAGCACCTTCTAGAGCCAGACTCTGGAGACAGGGAAATGACCTTTAACCTGAGTCTTCTTGGGACAGGATGGGTCACCTGGGCCTTTTGGCAGGCTGTTTCTGGAAGGAGAGGAAGAAGGGGGACCCACAGAGGGATAGGTTTCCCTGCCATCAGGCAGGCTGGCAAGAGTGCACCTGGGCCATGCCTATTTATGAGTCCTCCAAACTGGACCCTGGGGAAAGGGGTGGGGGGGTGGGGGTTGTGCTGGAACAGGGCCAGTCCTACCCTAAAGGAAAGGAGCAAAGGGAACCGCCCTTTACTGCCTCTCTAAGACCCCAAGTGCCCCCTCCTCCAACGCCCAGGCGCCGGGCACAGCAGCAGCAGCCTGAGTCATCATCGCCTTTTGAATGGTAGCGGAGGAATCAGCCAGGGGGCTTGCAGGGGCTGAGGGCCAGGGGTTGGAAAAACAAGCCGGTTCTGCCACCTCCAGCCTCAGACCTTGAAGACTGGCTGGGGGTGGAGGGCAGAAGGCAGGTAGATGCAGGATTCCAAGGTGTCAATAGCCAAAGGGGGCTTTGTGGTGTGTGTGTGTGTGGGGGGGTGTTCAGAATCTGAGCTGTTGCCTTCTGTTTTCAAATGACCTGTTTAATGATTACCTTTTGCAATCAAAGGAACAAGGGCCCTTGGAAGGAAGGCAGGGGTTCCAAACCTCCAGACCCCACCAAGGAGGAGCCTGAGCAAAAAGTAAACAAGAGCCACTGGGCAGATCTGGCTCCATCTCACAAACAATGGCCGGACTGAGCTCCCAGCTCAGGCACATCAAAGTGAGATTTCCAGGCAAGAACTTTAACAGGCAAATAACAGGCTGGGAATGAATTATTTCCCTGTGCCCCCTGAGCTCAGTTCCAAAGGGGACAGCCTGGGGGGAAGGGGGGAGGTAGCTGTCATTTTAACTTAACCTTGACCTGTAATGTATTCATTTTGCAGTGAGGGAGAACCACCTCTGCCCCCAAGCCCCCCAAACCAACCAGCAGCAACTTCATCATCCCTTTTAACTGTCACAGTGGTAGGCAAACAAGGGACTTAAGTTAAGGCAGCTAGCTCACACTCACACTCCACTGGGCTCAGGCTCCTTGAAAAACAGAAAACAAAAAAACCCAATCCAAGCATCTACCACCGGACTCCCAAAGTCAAACCCTTGCCTAGCACTGGGAAAAATTCGTTTTTTTTTTTTTTTTTTTTTCTTTTTTCTTCTTCCTTTTACCTCCCAAGGCCTTCAACTACATTTCCCCCCTTGCAGCATCCAAGCTCAGCCTCAAGGCAGATCCATAAACACGTCTGCTTCTCCCCTTCTACGGTTCCACAGCCCCCCTCCTACTTGCAAGGACCTCTAGGAGAAAGAATCACCGCGACCCTCGCCCGCAGCCCCTCCCCCGCCCTCCCCTACCGCCCGCAACCCTAGCTGGCACCTTGAGATAAACATCCACTAATGATTTTATGATTTTCTGCTCCGGGTAGCCGCGCTCAGCAGAATCCCTCCCCCTGCCGTGGCGACGGGGGCCGGCCCAACCGAGGGATGGGGGGATGGGGGTGTTAGTTTGTTTTTCCCACTGCCGCGTCCCCACACCTGTTTTTCATTCATTCATTCGTTCGTTCGTTCATTCATTCACGGATTCGTCACTGCGGCCGCCGGGGGCCTCGGGATCTCGGGGAGGGGACCGAGACCCGAGGCGACAGCGGTTGGGGGCGCAGCGGGGCGGGGGGGGGGGTCGGGGCGGAGAGACCCCGCTGGGGGGCGGAGGGGGCGGCTGGGTCGATCGCGGACTGCGGGGGCGCTCCCGGGGCCGAAGTTGTTTTCGGCGGCGCCGCGGCGAGGACAGCCGCCCGGGGTGCGCCTCTTTGTCTGTCCCCGGCCGGCGCCGCGTCCCCGCGCGCTCACCTGGTCTTGGAGGACAGGAAGGCAAGTTTGATCAGGCCGTAGGTGAAGAGCGGGATACTCTCCTTGGCGACGCTGGCAACTTGCAGCCGGTGCTCCAGGATGTGGAGTTCCATCGTCCGCCCGCGCTCCTCGGCGGCTCATCGGCGGGGGGCGAGCCGCGGCCCCCGCCCCCTCCGCGCCCAGCCGGCACCGAGCCGCCGCGGGCAGCCGGCCCGGGGACCGGGAGCTCGGCGCCGGGCCCGGCCGGACCCAGAGAGGGAGGCCCGCCAAGTTGCGAGGGGCCGCGGGCGGGTGGCGGCGGCGGCGGCGGGCGGGCGAGGCAGTGCCGGCGGAGCGGCCGAGCGGCGGAGCAGCGGCGCGCGGCGCCCGGCGCAGGCAGCAGCTGGTGTTCGCTGTAACAAACAACTTGCCACTCAAACGCCGGCTTGCTGCGCACGCGCGGCCGCGCGCCGCCTGCCGGGACTTGTAGTCCGCGCACCGCCCGGGCTCCGCGGGCTGCAGCTGTTTAGGGCTGAGCTGCTGCGCCACCCGTGCACCGTAAATGCAGGGGCGCGAGGTCCCCCCAGGGCAGCAGGGGAAGCCGAGGAGGGGACATGGGACATTTGGAGCCAGTCTGAGCCTGGTGCATGCTCTGTCATTCACACTCGGGGCTAAGGCGCTTTGGGGTGCTAAGCGGGTACCTCTAAACAACTCTGGCGCTGGAGGAGGCCCGAGTCCAGGAGGGGAGGGATTTAGAGAAACCGGTAATGACAGCAGAAAAGTCAATCCCACAGGGAGTGCTGTGGATAGAGAGGGGGTCTAGGGGTCCCAAAGGGCTGCCCCAGGAAGAGGACATCCAGGCGGGGTTCTGAAGGATGAATGGGAGCTCGAAGGAAGAGGGTGGGGCTCACGGATGGAGGGCAGCGAGCGGCCTTGAAGGCAGAAGGAACAGCGTGTCCAAAGGCACAGGAGCGTGAAAGCCCCCACGGTGCTGTGTTTGGCTTTGTTGCAGCGGAAAATGTGAGGGAGGAGAGACGAGAGATAAGGCAGGCGCAGTAACCAGGACTCGGGTCGGGAGGGTCATGTGTGCAGAGCTAATGAGGCGGCCGTTTATCCCGCGGGAGGGGGTGGGGGTGATGGAGAACGCGAAGGCTGAATCGGGGGGGGGGGGGAATCTGGAATTCACGGGAAGCGCTTCCAACCCCAGGGCCAGTGTGCAGCGGACCCTTACCCGTGACATCCCCCCTTAACGACTGATTGGTTTTGAAATGTTCTAGGTTAAAGTTACTGGTGCTTTGCCCTTTAGCAGAGTAATCTGGGGACATTATGGATCAGGTCTACCTACTGGGGCAGGCTGGAAAACTCTTTTTGAGAAAAATTCTGGCTGTTCTCTCCCTCATTTTCAGCCCTCCTCTGTTAAATAGGAACTTATTCGGCCCCCTCATTTCCACAAAGGGGTATGAAGGTGATAATCTTGGGTAGATCTCAGAGCATGCCTGTCTCCTTCCTGCTTTATTTTCAGGAGGGAAGTTAACACCTTCGAATACACAACTGATTGATTAATTATTTTGCTTGTTTGTCTCCCCCCTCTAAAACCTCAACTCCATAAAAGCAGTGATTTTTGTCTCTGCTGTATTCCCAGTGTGAGCAATAGCAGCTGAGAGATGCTAGTTCAGTATTTGGGGAATGAATAAACGCATCCATCTATGTCTTTAGAACCAATAGATTCTAGAAGGTCCAGATAGAAATGCATTCAGGGCCTAGACAGGTAACAGATGTGTGAAACAGTGGGGTATCAGCCAGTCAGAGAAGTCTTCCTGAAGGATAGCATTTAATTTCTCAGCAAAACCAAACCAAACCAAACCAACCAACAGGTGATGAAACAAAACAAACAAGGTTAAAAGCAGGGTTTGGTTAGTTTTCTGACTTCTGCTCTAGATAGCCCAAGTCAGTATTTTTTAGTTTGTACCCATGAGTGGATGGAGAAATCAGTTTAGCAGGGCGTGACTAGCATTAAAAATATATGAAAGGCCACAGAGCATTGAACACGATAGGAACGGGTTACTGGTGTCCATTTCTATGTCTCAAGAAACTTGTTTTGACCACGTTGGTGTGTGTGTGTGTGTGTGTGTGTGTGTGTGTGTGTGTGTGTGTCTTTCTGCATATGTGTACTGGATCTTGATATATGGGTCTTGGTCAAAAACACCATGGGCTTTATATTTAATCAAGTCAGATCATCAGAGAATTTGCAAATTTAAATCATATTGGTTTGACTTGCAGAATTGCTCTCATGGAGTTATATCAGGTGCTTAAGATTTCTGTGAAAGTAGTTGCTGAAATTAACATTTGAATGTTCAGGAAACTGACTTCCGGGTTACCAAGTCCCAAGGATAGTTTGAGGCAGGGATTAGAGCGAAGTAAGTGGAACACCTGTGGCCCGAATTTAAGAACATTGACCCTCAAGGCCACGGAAGTGCCAGGTAGGTGGCATCCCAGAATTCCCTTCTCTCTTAGTTCCTTTGCCCATTTCCCTTTCTGATCCCTCTCTAGTTCCTGTATGTTCTTAACTGGTTTCTTCTCTGCCCAACCCCAAGATGAATGGAGGCCCACCTGGTGCTCCCTCCTGTACTATATTGTTATAGTAATAGCTGCCAATAAGTCATACCTCCTTGTAAGTCCTCCTACATTGACTCTGGTTTTGACGCTCTGGTTTTCATGGATTTGACCAATGAGATATGAGAACATGTACTTGATAAGTCTTGTGCTTTGGGACTTACCCTCTTGGAATGTTGCCTGGAAATCATGCTGTGAAGAAGCCTAGATGAAAGACCACATTAGAGAGTTTCAAGGGACCTAGCTGGCCCCAGCCTCCTGCCTACAGCTAGTGCCAGCTTTTGGACATGTGAGTGAGGTCATCTTGAACTTTCCACTGATTGTCCAGCTAAATGTAGCCACATGAAGGCATCCAGGTGTATTAGTTCATTTTCCGTTGTTGTATCAAAATACCCAAGGCTAGATGAGGTATAAAGAAAAGAGGCTTATTTAGCTCACAGTTTTGAAGGTTGAAACCCCAAGATTGACTTGGCCTCTGGTGAGGGCCTCATGATGGGTGGTGTCACAATGGCAGAAGCAGGTGTAGAAATCACATGGTGAGACAGGAAGCCAGAGACAGGGAAGGATCAGTCTTGCTCTTGTTATAACAAGAGCCGGGCATGGTGGTATGCACCTGTGAGCCTAGTATTTGGGAGGCTGAGACAGAAGGATCTCAGGTTTGAGGCCTGTCTTAGCAATTTAGTGAGACCCTCAGCAACTTAGCAAGACCTTGTTTTAAAACTAAAAAGTAGAGCTGGGTGTGGTGGCACACTCCTGTAATCCCAGTACTTGGGAGGCTGAGACAGGAGGATCGCAAGTTCAAGGACAACCTCAGCAATGTAGTAATGCTCTTAGCAACCTAGTGAGACCATTTCAAAAACAAAAAATAAAAAGGGGTGGGGGTGTAGCTCAGAGGTAGAAACCCCTGGGTTCAATTCCCAGTACCATGAAATTAATTAATTAATTAATTAGGGCTGGGGGTCTGGCTCAGAAGTAGAATGCCTCTGGGTTCAATCCCTAGTACAAAACCAAACCAAACACCCCACTCTCACAGGAACTAATCAGAGTCTGGAGAGAATTATTAATCTCTTCCAAGGGTGGTGACCCCATGACTAAACCATGTTCTGCTTGGGCCCACCTCGTCAGCACCTCACTGGAGACCAAGTCTCAGCATATGAACATTTAGGGGACAAACATCCGAACTGTAGCACAAGGTAAAACCAGAAGATGGCCAGGCATGGTGGTGCACGCTTGTAATCCTAGTACTTGAGAGGCTGAGACAGGAGAATCACAGGTTCGAAGCCAGCCTCGGCAACTGAGTGAGGCTTTCTGCAACTCAGTGAGACTCTGTTTCCAAATAAGAAATAACATCAGGCTGGGGGTATAACTTGGAGGTAGAATGCCTATGGGTTTAATCCCCAGTAAGCCCCCCCCCCC
>PVLC010006023.1:0-72121 GCA_004027655.1 Graphiurus murinus
TTTCCCCAGGCCCTCTTCTCAGATATTAAAGCAATTAGAATGGAAAGAGTGGAGACAACATAATTGGCGAGGATGTGTGCCAAAAGAGGGAGCAGAAAAAGAGAGCAGGAGGGAGCCTCAGCAGAAGGAGCTTACAGCCAGGGCTTGAAGCAACTAATTAGCGATTAGCTTTGAGAAAAACAAGCCGGGAAAATGGATTCTGGTTTAGTTTATAAACAGAGTTCAGATTTCAGTGAGTGCTTATTAAATAAAGCCGTTCAAGACATAAGTTACAACGCAATTTCACAAAAGTTGTCTTTCTGGATCCTCAAATCAATCAGTATTTTACAGATGATAAAACTGCATCCTAAATGCCATCCAGCTAGAAAATTGTAATGCTAGATGAAAACTTACTCCAAATTCACTGTAGTATTTCCTCTTTTTACATTAAAAAAATAAAGTCAGAGGGATGAAGAGGTAGCTGAGTGGTAGAGAGCTTGTCTAGTATTTGCAAGGCCCTGAGTTCAATCCCCAGCACCACAAAAAAGAAAAAGGAAAGAATGTTAGGGTCCTACCTATCATGATTTGAGTGTCGCTGTGACATAGACAGTTGGCAATGTGGGGTTGTCCTTCCGTAGCACGCCATTGCTACAGGGAAGAGTCTGCAAGCTGGGCACTGACCAGCCACACCACTGGAACTGGAATCTGAGAAGAATTGACATGTACCTCTTCTGGGTCAAGATGGCTAAAAGGCAAATCCTTGTCTATGTGGAGGCAGACTCTGAAACCCTGGGACACAGGATAAATACAAAGTAAATAAATCTGAAGCCTTCCAGTGACTTGGGAGAAAAATCCCTTCAGTCTGGGAGCTCCTCCATGGGACTGGACATGAAGCACCAGCTAAACTCTGGGTTAAGCCACTGGCATCTTGGAGTTAGTTGCAACAGCTAGTGTTACTCTGAGTCCATAAAGGGAATAAAGGTTGAATAGAAGAAAACACAGTTTAAACATGAGTTTAGCTGATTCTCTGATCTAATTTTATCTAATCTGAAATCTTTTCTGTGTATAAAAGATTGTATATAAATTATACTTTCTCTAATAGCCTTTATAACATCTTAACTGTTTAAAATTTGCAAGACACAATCAAGGAAATAAGTAAGAAACATGTAGGCTGCCTGTGTAACACATGATTTAAAAATTACCCAAATTTCTATCATTTTTTATTGGCCACTCATGAAATCAGGTTAGTCTCCCTCTTTCTCTTTCTTTCTCTCTCTCTCTCTCAAACACACACACAAACATTTTTCACTGTTGGTAAATTTATCATTATTATTATTATTATTATTATTATTATTATTATTATTTTAATTCATGCACACATCACTTGGTATGTTTGGTAAGTGAATTATTTTTAAGGGATGCTTTTCTCATCAGCAATATCCCTTTATCTCCAACAGCAAATGTAGATAAAGTATAAAAACTGTGGGAAGCTCAGCATAAGCTATACTGGCCAGAGAAACTGATATGCAGAAATCTTGTCCTTTATTCCCTCCCCAGTGAGTAGCTTCAATTCTCAGGTGTTCTATTAGAAATAATGATGTGAAATCATAAACTAGCTTTTGGTAAAGATTACATACATGTTAGATTCTAGCAAAAAAAAAAAGCCAATTGCATCATTTGGAAGAATCACAAACCACTTCTTCCCTCTTTTTATTGCCATTCAACAAAAGAAGAACTATTAACTGCCTTTAGGGCAGCATAAATGCAATCATCACCATAGTAACAAAAAGAATAACTACCCACTGGTAGCTAAGGAAGTCACAGGAATGGTTTGCATTAAGAAAGCAATTCAAATCACTGCATCTCACGATGATGGATGATGTATAATCATATTGCAATAAAATTCTAAAGAAAAAGAAAGTAATTTTAATCTTGGCACCATTAAGTTTAGAGAAAAACACTTATTTGAAACATGAAAGAGGGGGATATGGATATCAGGACCCAATTGCTGTCTGGTAAGGGCACCAAATGCCCTGGCAACCGAGTTCTGATGATACTTTAGATCATTGGCTCATAACAGAGTCTAAGAATTACACAGTCTCTTCCTACATAGTCACGGTCAACTGGCTCTTTAGTGTCATTCTCCCTGAGTCCATCTGCAAACAATACAAAATAATAATTAGATATCATATGTTCCTTAGTGTTTGTGTAATGTCTGAATTCATGACTACAGGATAAGACTCATGAGGGCAGGCACTGTTGCTATTTCATTCACCGTATTATCCCAGTACTATCACAGTTCAAGAACTGTAATGTTCAAAGCCAGGTGTGATGGTCCCAGTACTTGTGAGACTGAGACAGGAAGATCACAGGTTCGCAGCCAGCCTCAGCTGCTTAGTGAGGTCCTCTGAAACTTTGTGAGACCCTGTTTCCAGATAAAGAATTAAAAATAGGGCTGAGGGTGTAGCTCAGGGGTAGAATGCTCCTGGGTTCCACCCCTAGTACAGCAAAATAATAAATAAATAAATATAGTGTTCAATAATGGTCTACATGCAGGTGAAATCAAACTTTAGGATCATCTTACACGACTTTCCTAGGGTCATAATTAGATCATATCATCCTGGACATGGAAAAAATCACTTTTACTCCTGATTAAAAGAATGTCCAGCTGGGCGTGGTGACCCATACTTGTAATCCCAGCATTTGGGAGGCTGAGACCGGAGAATCTGGGTTCTTGGCCAGACTCAGCTACCTAGTGAGACTCTCCACAACTTAGAGAGACCCTGTTTCAAAATAAATAATAAAAAATAGGGCTGGGGGTGTAGCTCGGAGGTAGAATGCCCCTGAGTTCAATCCCCAGTACTGAAAAAAAAAAAAAATGTCCAATGAGCATGTTTTCCTCCCTTTTTAAAAATTTATTTTTTTGTTATTAAAATTATATAAGTAAGCTGGGTATGGTGGTACATGCCTGTAATACCAGTACTTGGAAGGCTGACACAGGAGGATTGCAGGTTCATGACCAGACTCAGTAGCTTTTAAGCCCTCCTCAACTTAGTGAGACTCTGCTTCAGAGCAAAAAATAAAAGAGGGCTGGGGTGTAGCTCAGAGGTGGAATGCCTCTGGGTTCAATCTCCAGTACCACTAAATAAATAAATTGGTTAACTAATATAAATAAGCTGGGTGTGGTGGCACACCCAGGAGGATAGCAGGTTCATGATCAGATTCAGAAACCTAGTGAGATCCTGTTTCAAAACAAAAAAATACAGGCTGGAGGTATAGCTCCTGAGGTAGAATTCCCCTGGGTTCAATCCCCAGCATGGTGTGTGTGTGTGTGTGTGTGTGTGTGTGTGTGTGTGTGTGTGTGTGTGTGTGTGCGTAGATAGATAGATAGATAGATAGATAGATAGATAGATAGATGAATGAATGATCGATCTTGGGATTAAAAGATTTAAAAATTTTCTCTCAAATAGGCTTTATGTTTTTATGTTTCTAACCAGTAGCTAGATTCTCTCTGCCTGGCCCAGTTCACTATAATGTACTTTTTAAGGTTGCATTGAGACCAACACAGGTTTAATTTCCAGATCATCCTTACATCTATGTTCAAGCCTTTCAAAGTCCCAAGTTCAAGTGCGATGGTTCTTGCTTACTGCAGTGTTGTCACAAATGTTCCTCAGATGCTCTGCTTCTCCCTTGCCTCTTGCAGAATTGATAGATCTTTAGAGGAGCAGCAGCCCCCCAGTACTGGGCTTGTCACTCAGGGCTCTTCTTTGTTTCCAAAATCCTAGACCCTTCATTTTTCTGTCTTTTTGTCTCTCTGATGGCTTAAGGAATTTTCTTTTAAATTTTTTTCCCAGAGGTTTTGATACATTGTGTCTCTGTTTTCTATTGTTTCTAAGAGCAGAAATTAATGAAGTAGAGAATAAAAAAAATATGAAAAATCAACAAAAGCAAAAGTTGGTTTCTTGAAAAAACAAACAAGAGAGATAAACCACTAGCAACCTAACAAAAAGGAAGAGAGAATCAACCCAAATTACCAGAAAAGAGATGAAAAATGTGATATTACCACCGACAATGTGGAAATTCAGAGGATCATCAGAAACTACTTTGAAAAACTACACTCCAACAAAATGGAAACTCTAGAAGAGACTGACAAATTCCTAGATGCATACAACCTTCCTAAACTGAGTCAAACAGATATAGAAAACTTAAACTGATCAATAGCAATCAAAATATAGAAGCAGCAATAAAGAGCTTACCATCAAGAAAAAGCCCCGGACCATGTGGTTTTCTAAGTGAATTTTGTAAAACCTTTATAGAAGAGCTAATTCCAATACTCCCCATGTATTCCACAAAATAGAAAGAAACAGAACCCTACCAAATAAATTTGATGAGGCCAACCTCACATTAATGCCAAAGCCAAATAAAGACAGCTTAAGAAAAGAAAACTAGGCCTATATCATTAATGAACTTGGACGCAAAACTGCTAAACAAAATACTAGCAATGCACATTCAAAACCACATCAAAAGCCAGGTGTGGTGTCACACACTTGTGATCCCAGTTCTTGGGAGGCTAAAACCAGAGGATCCAGGTTCCCAGCCAGTTTCAGCTACTTAGTGAGGCCCTCCACAACTTAGTGAGATCTTGTTTCAAAAATAAAAAATAAAAAATAGGACTGGGGGTGGTATAGCTCGGAGGTAGAATGCCCCTTGCATTCCAGTACCGCAGGGAAAAAAAAAGTCAAGAAAATCATATAATAAAGAAATCGAAGAAGACCTTAGAAGATGGAATATCTTCCATGCTCTTAAATAGGCAGAATAAATATCATTGAAATGGCCATTCTCCCAAAAGTGATATACAGATCCAATGTGATACCCATTAAATTACCAAGGTCATTCCTCACTGACATAGAACAATCAGTCCTTAAATTCATTTGGAACAACAAAAAGCCCAGAATAGCCAAAGTACTTCCTAGCAACGAGAACCATGCAGGAGGCATCACAATACCTGAGTTCAAACTATACTACAAAGCCACAGTAATAAAAACAGCATGGTGTTGGCACAAAAACAGACACATAGACCAATGGAGTCAACTGATTTTTGACAAAGGAGTAAAAAAATACACTGGAAAAAAGACAGCCTCTTCAACAAATGGTGTTGGCAAAACTGGTTAACCATATGCAGAAAAATAGAAATAAACACCATTTCCTTACCCTGCACAAGAGTCAATTCAAGTTGGATCAAAGACCTGGAAGTTAGGCCAGAGACCTTGCAGCTACTTGAAGAGGGCATAGGTCGAACACTTCAACACATAGGCACAGGTAAAAAATTTTCTCAACAATACCCCAAAGGCACAAGCAACTCAAAGGAAGATCAATACATGGGATTGCATTAAACTGAAGACCTTTGGTGCAGCAAAGTAAACTAACAAGAACCTCAACAGAAAGTCCATAGAATGGGAGAAAATTTTTGCCAGCTACTCCTCCAATAGAGGACGGAGAACTCAAGAAACTCACAGCTAAGAAAACAAATAACCAATAAAAAAACCAATAAAAAACCAATAAAAAAACCAATAAAAAACCAATAAAAAAAAAAAGGTCAAGTGATCTAAATATACACTTCACAAAAGAAGAAATATAAGTGGGCAATAATGTATGAGGAAATGTTCAACATCATTAGCAATCAGAGAGATGCAAATCAAAACTACCTTGAGATTTCGCCTAACCCCAATTAGAATGGCAATTAAAAATCACAAATGCTGGCAAGGGTGTGGAGAAGTGGAAACCCTAATACATTGTTGGTGGGATTGCAGATTAGTGCACCCACTTTGGAAAATAGTATGGAGGATCTTCAGATAAATGGGAGTGAACCTACCATATGATCCAGCAATACCACTTCTGGGTATCTACCCAAAAGAATGGAAACCAAACTATCAGATCAATGCATGTGCATCTATGTTTATAGCTGCACAATTCGCAATTGCCAAACTATGGAACCAGCCAAGATGTCCATCAACAGATGAATGGATTCCAAAACTACGGAATACATACACAATGGAATTTTACTCAGCCATAAAGAAGAACAAAATCGTGTCATTTGCAGGGAAATGGATGGAACTGGAAAACATTATGCTAAGTGAGATTAGTCAGCCACAAAAAGTAAAAAATCATATGCTCTCCCTAATATGTGGAAGCTAGGGAGAAAGTGGGACATAAGAGGGACTCCAGACGAAGGAGAAATCTTAGATAAGCAAAGAAGTGACTTAACTGAAGGTAAAGGGGTAGAGAAACACCGTAATGCACATGATGTACTTTCACAAACATATCAAAGTCAACCACTAAACTGAAATTGAGAAGGGATGGGGTGCAAATGGGGCAGGAATTGGGGAAGGGTTAAATGAGAAATGTGTGCATGTATGCCTCTACCAGCTTGTACCTAACAAAGATGTATGATTACAATGCACCAACAATAAAAAATAAATAAATTAAATTTACAAAAAGAAACTTAAGCTGGGCATGGTGGCGCACGTTTGTAATCCCAGCACTTGGGAGGCTGAGACCAGAGGATCCAGGTTCACGGCCAGCCTCAGCTACTTAGGCCCTCCACAACTTAGTGAGACCCTGTTTCAAAATAAAGAATAAAAAATAAGACTGGGGGTGTAGCTCAGAGGTAGAATGCCCCTGGGTTCAATCCATGTAATTCACCACATAAACAGAACCAAAGACAAAAATCACATGATCATCTCAACAGGTTCTGAAAAAGCATTTGACAGACTTCAACACCCATTCATGCTAAAAGCACTGCAAAGAATCAGAATAAAGGAACATACCTCAACATCATAAAGTCAATATACAATAGGTCCACAGCCAACATCATATTAAATGGGGAAAAACTAGGAGAGTTCCCACTAAAAACAGGAACAAGACAAAGATATCCACTATCACCCCTTCTGTTCAATATAGTAGTTGTGTACCCTGTACCCTTTCTTGCTAGGATAGTCATGCCTTTCTCAGCTGGGAGTGACTAATGTCTCAAACCTTGTTCAGTCTGGATCTTTTCCCCATTTAATATGATGTTGGCTGTGGACCTATTGTATATTGACTTTATGATGTTGAGGTATGTTCCTTTGATCTGTGTTTTTGACCCATATATTGGGCTCAGAATTGCATCTTAGTCCAAATTCAGTTACAACAGTCAATGACCTAAAGAAGAAAATTATTCTCTTGTGTAAAACTGCTTCAACATTGTAAATTTCTGCCTTAGCAACATATGACTCAATGTTTATGTTTTAAACTCTATTGCTAATTCTTTGTGCAATACAGGGCTGCTGAAAATTCAGAGATGTCCCTCTGAATTTTCAGCAGTATTCTCTCTTAGCACAGGGTTTAGCTCTAGTGGGTGGGTTTGATTCTTTTATTGATTTAGGCAGAAAATTGAATTTTTTGGGGGGGATACTGGGGATGGAACACAGGGACATTCTACCTCAGAGCTACACCCCACCCCCAGTCCTGTTTTTTATTCTTTATTTTTGAAACAGGGTCTCATTAAGTTGAGGAGAGCCTCACTAAGTAGCTTAGGCTGGCCTCGAACCCGGATTCTCCGGTCTTAGCCTCCCAAATGCTGGGATTACAAGTGTGCTCCATCACGCTGGGCTCAGAAAACCTAAATATTGAATGTTGAATCCTTCTTTCCTGTCTGCCTACCGTCCTCCTCCTCCTCCTCCTCCTCCTCCTCCTCCTCCTCCTCCTCCTTCTCCTTTTCCTTCTCTCCCTCCTCTTTCTCTTTAGGTATTGGAGGTTGAACCTAGAGGCATTCTGCCTGTGAGCTCCACTTCCAGTCCTACTTTACTTTTTATTTGGAAACAAAGTCTTGCTAAATTGCTGAGGCTGGCCTCAAACCTAAAATCCTGTCTCAGTCTCCCAAGTACTGGGATTACAGGCATGTATGTGCCATCACTTGTGGCTGAGTGTTGCATTTCTTCATAGCACAGGGCTGACAAAAACAAAATTGATTGAAAGTGTAAGGGATACCATTTTTATAAAGTGTTTGGCAAAGAGTGTATACATTAATCAAAAGTCCCTTTTTCATAGCTATTTTTTCCTATCCCAGTACAACGTACTTCCTCCAGTTACCCTCTCCTTCTTGACAGTCTATAATCTAGTTATTCACTTAGCTGAGGAATTTTCCTATTCGCTATTTTACTCCCACTTTGAGTTTCCCAGGCCCTAGTAATGCAAGAGACTCAGGCCCACTGTATACAACACTACATTTTTCATGCAGCTTAAAGCAAATCACATAACTGCAATAGTTCTGGTGCAGCTATTAGACTTAGTTTCCCTGAGTTCTTAAAGCCAAGGATTCTGCTTGTTATGAGTAAATTGACCATGCGATGTTCCCATTATTGTAAAGGGTGCAATGTATGGGCTAAGCTCCCCTTGGTTAAAAACTGGGGCTGGTGGAAGACAAATATGGTGATGTCAGCATTGCGGGATATTCGGCCAGGCCCTGTGCGTGCAGGTAATGTGAGATGACAGTCCAGCGTGTGGGCACTGTGGAATGATACTGGTTCCAAACCCTGCCTCTTCTTATTTGAGTTTTGGAAGCAAATTATAATCTCACCAGGCCCAGCAACACATACACATGTAATCTCAGTACCTGGAAGGCTGTGACAGGAGGACCGAAGGTTCAAGGTCAACTTCAGCAATTTAGGGACACTCTCAGCAACCTAATGAGACCCTATTTAAAAAAAATTTTTTTTTAAAGGCTAGGGGTATATCCTGGAGGTAGAATGCCCCTGGGTTCAATCCCCAGTACCAAAATCAAATTAAGTTGTAACTTAATTTGAGCTCCAGTTATCCTCACTGGCAAAACAGATATAACAGTAGTACCTAACTCTCAGCATGCTAAAAAGGGATTACATGACAGGTCCCATATTAGGTCAGCACTGTAACTGGCCCACCGTGAGCTGTCAATATCCATTAATACAGAAAATGCTCTCTATAGAAATCTGTGGATGTATTTTAAATGACTGGAACTCATTGTCATAGTAACTAAGAACATGCTTAGCTCGCAATTGAGACTTTTTTAGAAAAAAAATCTTAGCTGTGGTCAAAGAGCATGCTACAGAGCTCCTTCTTGTCCCGTCACATGAATACAATCTCTGTCCTCTGCTGTGACAGACTGACCTCATTGTCTGCCCACTCCGCCTGCCTGGGATGTATGTGAAGTATGCCAAGCCTCCCTCCCCTCTGAATGCCGCCTCACACTGCTCCCCGGCCCTGCTCTCCCACAACATACTTGAGACTCTTGACAATGCTCCTGGACATTTTCCTCTTTCCTCCCTTTCAATAAGAATTATTAATTGTGCTAACTCAGTATTGAGTGTCCAAGATGGCTAAACACCACATACACACACACACACACACACACACACACACACACACACACACTCATTCATTCACAATCATATAATCTGTGGAGTCTTTTGCAAAGCATTAAAGACCTAAGCACTTTTATAAATGTAAGATCAACCAAAGATGTTTTTGAACATTCAAATAGTACTCTCATTCATTTTTATAAATTTTGAAAACAAAAGGAAACATTTGTTTCACTCTGCTGGATGGCAGCTGATGATTGAGTAACCGTTCATCCTCCAGTCCTGACACTGCCCTTCCCCGTTGGGTCTCTGTGAGAGTCACATGCTCTGGATGTCCTTGAAAAGAATCCTCTGAGGCCTCCGCATCTCCTTCTAGTCTCCCGAGTCCCACCCAACCGTGCTTAACTCTCACCCATCACGATGAGCAACAAATTCCTGGGTACCTGGAAACTTGTCTCCAGTGAGCACTTTGATGATTACATGAAGGCTCTGGGTAAGAACCCCTCCTATTTGTTCTGGCTGCAGAGATCCTTTTTAAGAAAGCCACATGAAATTCCCTTCTAATGTCTTTTCTAGGAATCTGGGGAAGTTTGGGTAGGCTGAAGTATAATCCTTTTCTGGGGTTAATCTTGTGCTGTTCAGATAATTTATTTGCATTTTATTTGTGGCAATTGTAATAGAACTTCATTGAAGCAACTTAAGTGCTTGGAACTCACATTGAGTTCCCATCAGAGGCAGTTTCAAACCAGTGAGGCTTTCCTTGGAGATCTAAAAGAAAGAAAGTTTAAAAGTTCAGTCAACCCATTCTATGGCTTTCCTAAAAGTGTGTGTGTGTGTGTGTGTGTATTGTGTAATTAAATTCAGAGGCATTCTACCTTTGAGCTACATCCCCAGCCCTATTTTAGTTTTTGAAACAGGATCTCATTAAGTTGCTGAGGATGGCCACCGCCCTGTGATCCTCTTGCCTCAGCCTCCCAAGTACTGGGATTAGAGACATTCACCATCATGCCTGGCTCTAAAAGTTAATTTTATAATAACTAAGGAACTCATAAAATAAGGAGTTGAATACTAGAAAACCTCAATTTAAGGCTAGCCTGGGCAACTTAGTAAGACCCTACCTCATTTTTTTTTTTAAAAAGGCCTATGGATTTAGCTTAGTGGTAGAGCACCTGCCTCACATGCATGAAGCTCTGGGTTCCACCCCCAGTACGAGGAAACAAAAACAAAAAAGAATTCAGTTTAAAATTTTGATACTTAGTCAAACTAAATATTATATTACATTATTACATAATCATGTAGATAGAGTTTGAAAAATGAAAATGTTTCCTATTCTAGCATATTCACAGCCTAGAGTCATTGTTGAGAGAAAATGAGCTGAGTTTATGGCAGTGAAATCAAAGTTGCTTACACTAACATCAGAATTCCCTGGTGTTGGCTTTCATTACAACTTTATTTTATACTATTTCTAGAGATGTTCCACAGATATGAACAGAGCAGACATACAGTCTTTAAAGACTTCCTGAGCTGTTTAAATGTAGTAAAGAAGATGCCAGTGACATCAGGTGGTCATGCTTATCAAAGTATCTATAGCTTTTCCTGACTGTGCAGAAATTTTGTGTAAAAGTTCTCATTTTTAGATAACATGAATAGAGCCAGGCATGGTGGCACCTGTTTGTAATCCCAGTACTTGGGAGGCTAAGACAGGAGGGTCACAGGTTCATGGCCAGCTTCAGCTACTTAGTGAGGCCCTCTGCAACATAGTAGAATTAAAAATAGGGCTGAGGGTGTAACTCGGAGGTAGAATGACCCTGGGTTCCATCTCTGGTAACACACACACACACACACACACACACACACACACACACAAATGGTTCTTACGATGAGTCCAGTTAGATTTATGTACTTCTTTTTGTAGCTGAGAAAGGAGCAAACTACAAGAAAGTCGCAATGAAGGACCTTATAATTTCATTGTTTTCAAATTAAGAGTGCCCAAAGCCCCTTGGGCTTTTGTAAATGTAAACTCTCAGTATCTACACCAGACATTATGATTTAGTTTGGAAGACATTGTCCTAAACTATATAAAATAATAAGTAATAAAAGATTAATAAAGATTAGGAGAATATGTGGTTCACATTTGTTACCTGAATTCTTCACTTTTTATTACATATAGATACAGATATATGGAGTGTGTGTGTGTGTGTGTGTGTGTGTGTGTGTGTATGTGTGTGTGTGGTACCAGGAACTGAATCCAGGGGCATTCTACATTCCTAGCCCTTTTTATTTTTTATTTTGAAACAATGCCTAAGTTGCTAATGGCCTAGCTAAGTTGCTGAGGCTGTCCTTGAACCTGCACTCCTCCTGTGTCAGCTTCCCAAGTGCTGGGATTACAGGTGTGTACCACTGCACACAGCTGACACCCTTTTTAGAAATAAAATATAAAAAGTTCTGAGATCACAGGCATGTGCCACTGCACCCAGGTTCATTTTTCTTTTAATATGGAAAACTAAATCTAAGATTTGGGGTTTCCAATGGTCTCTTAGCAAATTAGTTTTTTTTTCATGTATTTTTATATGACATTTCTCCTTTTACATATATTTCTATAGTTTAGGTAATAATAAAACTTGAATTCAATTTTGTTTGGTTTTTCAAATGTAGAAACATTTTTTAAATACTTTTATTGGTGCATTGTAACTATATATCATAATGAGATTCAAAGTGATATAGATAAGTTTTCAAAAGATCATTTTATTTATCTTTGATCATTTGTATTGGTACAGATATTGAAGGTAGGTTAGTAGTTTCTTCTTACCAGCTACACTCAGAAGCCACAAAATTTCGGGAAGAGAATCCATCAAGGCTATGAAAGAATTCTTCTCTATATCCATAATATATTACTAAGGGGAAAGTATCGTGGAACAGTATTTATATGTCCTAGTCTCATTAAATACATCTATACTATTTTTATGCACAAACTAAAAACATATTTATAATATTCATATGTAAAATATCTTTGTTTTTTCATACAAATCTATAATTACTGATTCTCAGGATTGGGTGATATAAGTGTAAAAATGTGCATTTTTTAAAAACCTGAACACCTTTACTTTTAAAAATCTGCAGATATTAATAAACACTTGTTACTTAATACTTATTTGGGTTTGGGTTTTTGGGGGGGGGTTGGTACTGAAGATTGAAACCAGGGGATTTCTACCTCTAAGCTGCACCCCTAGCCCTTTTAATATTTTCGTTTTGAAACAGAGTCTCACTAGGTTGCTAAAAGTTTCGCTAAGTTGCTGAGGCTGATCTGTTATCCTCCTGTCTCAGTCTCCCAAGTACTGGGATTGCAAGCATGTACCACCACACTTGGCTTAATACTTATTTGTCATCGTAAAATCTAAAATATTCTGGTCGCAGGCATGTATTTTCACTGGGTAGGGATCATGGCAGTAGTGAGGGCCCCTGCCTGCTACCTACACACCTAAGACCCAGTGAGCCAGACCAAGTCTCCACAGTCTCTCCAGGTGTGCTGTCCTTATTGATAAAATTCTAACACTACTTTGATTTTCAGGTGTGGGGTTAGCCACCAGAAAGCTGGGAAATTTGGCCAAACCCAGTGTGACCATCAGCAAGAAAGGGGACTATATAACTATAAGAACTGAAAGTACCTTTAAGAATACAGAGATCTCCTTCAAGCTGGGCCAGGAATTTGAAGAAACCACTGCTGACAACAGGAAAACCAAGGTAATCTGAACTGTTTCTCTGTAAAGCTGGCTCAGTCAACTGCATGAGGGAGAAGGTTATTCCTGGTAGTGTTTCAAAGGGCTAGAAATTAATGTGCCTCACAAGACATCTATTTTGAAACTGGTTCAATACTGAATACACTGCCTTTGTGATCGACCAAAGTCCAGCAAGTCAATTCTGTGACTTGTCTTTACAGAGCATTGTCACGCTGGACAGAGGGGCACTGAAGCAAGTACAGAAATGGGATGGCAAAGAGACGACCATAAGGAGAAAGCTGGTGGATGGAAAAATGGTAGTGGTAAGAGTGCTTCCAACTCCAGCTACAGAAATAGTGTTACATCATAAGTTAGTTGATCATGTTGTTTTCAAAATAGTCTTTCTTCTTGAGAATACAAATGGATGAAAATGGCTGAGAACAAAGTTAGAGTGAATGTATGATTGATATTCAAACTATCATCTCAGGCACTGAGGCTTGAGGATGGCTCATCATCAAGTATTGGCTCAAGACTTTAGAAATAACAAAGCTGACTTGTTTTAGAAATAACAGTCCTTAAAAAGTAAAAGTAAAGTTAAACACAGTGCGGAAAAATTGCACTATTTTGGACACACAATGAAAAAAGCAAGTCTGATTTTTAAGAGTAAAACACACTCTAAAACATTCAGTTGCAGACTATTTGCAGATATCTAAGCATTTTGTTTTCAAGAATCTACAGTAATCTACACTAAACCAAGTCAATAATGCGAGCTGAGCTCCTGGGAGAACTCTTTTAATTAATATAAATTATGACAAATGTTACATGAGAGAAACTCTAACGATTTTTTAAACCTTTATGCTTTCTAATTAACACATATATCAAAGATAAATAGGTTCAAGTAATGTTTTGAATGCTTCTTTCTTCAGTCCAGAGGTTCTTAGCCCTTGTTGCATAACAGATTTCCACAGGGAGAAAATTCTAATACGGGGACCCCAATATGAATTAGTTGAATGCATATCTGAGTCATAGGGGGTATATTTAAATCTTCCCCAGTTAATGCAAATGCATATATAACTTTGGAAACCATTCTTTAGGTACATATAAGAGCATAAAAACTGTGCATAAAAACTTGCCACTTTAAAATTTTCCTTTATAGCAACACAGATTTACTTTAAAACTATTTCTCTAGCCAGGTCATGCACATTTATTATCCCAGTACTTGGAAAGCTTAGCCAAAAAAGTTCACAGGTTCACAGCCAACCTGGGCAACTCAGTGAGACCCTGTTTAAAACAAAAAGAGGGCTGAGGATGTATGTCAGAAGTAGAACTCCCCTGGGTTCAATCCTCAGTACCAGAAAATAAAATAAAATATAAAGTAAACAAAGGTTTCTCCAACTTCAATGGTCATAATCCTGAATTACTGAATATTGGCATACTAAATATTTTGTTCCTTTCTAAGTTTAGTGTTATGAGTCTAGTATAATTTTCTGTTTTTATTAGAAATTTGTTCTTTCACATGAAATTTAGATATTCAACCTCTCTCCCCTTTTTAAGGAATGTATGATGAAGGGCGTGGTCTGCACCAGAATCTATGAGAAGGTCTGAGAAAATCATTTCCTCGTTGAAGTTAGTATTTGATCATTTGATGTTGGAAATAAATTGCTTCCTTTGACAAGACCTGAGTACACTGCAGTTTGCTTTTTTATTTTTTATTCTTCTGCTTTTGTCTTAACATATCAGATTGTCATAGGCCTAAACTGAGTATTAATCTAAAATTTACTTTTAATTTGCCTCCATGCCCTTATTATATTAAAACATGTATTGGCCAGACATAAATAGTTGATAATGTCATTATTTGTGAAATTCTAACCTATGCTACACAGATTTTTTGAAATAATAATAATAAAATAAATAACAGGAAGGTAAAAGGAAGTAAAAGTTCTGACCAGGGTAACAACTTCCAATGCTTCAGGGGCCAGAAAAGGTATGAGGGAGGGGAGTCAGAAAATAAGCAGTTCAGGAGGAGCTGTTTTAAGCAGAGGCATTCTAGTCTCAGATAAGAGGGGCAGCCTCTACTCTATTCCAGCCAATTTTTAAAACAGTAAGGGCTAATTTATAGAGAGTGAACTGCACAGATATTAAGAGTGAGGTTGAATGGGTTGTAACAAATGCATGCACCAATGTAACACATATCCTGATGAGATACACGACATTTTCTTAATCCCAGGAAGTTTCCTCATGCTTTTTACGAGTCACTGTCTTGCCCTGTCCCACCGTCACCAAAAGCAAGTAGTGGTTTGTTGTATCACCATAAGTTAATTTTGCCTGTTCATATAAATGGAATCATATGATGTTTTGTCTGCCTTTTAAACTCAGCACATTTTTTGAGATTCATATATATTACTGCATATAATGATACTTTCTTTTCTTTAATGATGATTATTCCATTGCATGAATATGTCAGTTTATGTACTATCCTTCTGTTAAAACAACTGGGCTATTACCAATTTTGTCTACTGTGAATAAAACTGCTACCATCTTATATAAGACTTTTTGTGGACATATTAGCTCCTTTCTTTTAGATAAATAGTCATATAATTACTGGGACCAGTAAAGTTTGACAGACAAGAATGAGGCACCGCTGTGCTAAAGTAAAAATGAAATTATATTATATGATTGAATAGATAAGGAAATGTGTTGATGTTGATAGGAAACAGAATATTTGCTATGGAAGAAGGCACATACAAGTATGGATGAGGAAAGACAAGAAAGAACTATCCAGGAATGGAATCAATAGAACTCATGGTTTATAACCACGTATATGTATGTATATGAGTAGATATGATTGCACATGCTTATATGCATGTATATGTCTGATAAGTATAAATTTTGTATATGTATGCATACATCTCCTAGTTGTATCTTCTTAAAGAGCTCAGAAGCAAAGAAGTAAGCATGGCCACCACTCAGATCTTGGTGTCTGATGTCATTCCTCACAAAAAGAACCAGTTTCTTGGAGAAATGACTGGTTCAAAGCAAGGGCAGAGTAGATACAAGATGAGCCTGAACATTATTATATTAAGCCAGAAAACAAAGAAATGTTCAGAGAAATTATAGAGGCATTTTATCAAAATATGAAGGAGTTCCCATTGGCCCAACATGGACAGTTTAAGTGCAAAATAATTGAGAAAGATAATAAATTGTAAACCATTGGGAAAAATAGGAACCCATGAATCCATTCTGATAATGAGAGAGCCAGAAAAAAAGAGAGATATAAAGAGTGTCATGTGCCTATTGGCAAATGTGGAAGGAGTTCTGGAACTAGAAAACTCATTTTTCACCCATCACAGCAAATATTGTCTCAGGCAAGAACTATCAGTGGGTGATAAAGCAAGGGGGATCTTGTGATGAAGAGTTCCATTTTAAAGTATCTCCTCACAGACTGCTTATTAGTTTCAAGGTAAAAATAGCAACTATTCAGTGGAAAAATTGAAGGAATCCTTGTATGGATTATCAAAATTGACCTCACTAATAAAGGGAAGGTGAACAAGATGCGCCTTTGGATATAATACTCTGAGAAAGAAATCTCCTGTAGAATTCTGGCCTGGAGTCTATATCTGAATCTAATCATGAGGAAACATCAGAAACATCTCAGTTGAGCAATGTTACAAAAAGGAGGGTATTGACAGGATTCTTCAAAATTGTCAGTGTCATAGAAAACTTTTAAAGCAAGACTGGAAATGTGAGAGATTAAATGATATTAAAAGCACATGACAACTAAATACAGAAAATGATCCTTGACTGATTTTGTACTTGAGGTAAATAAATGTTCCAAAGGACAATAGTAGGCCCATTGGAAAATAGATTAAAGATTAGATGAAAAGAGCACAGTAATTAGATAAAATACTATATTCTTGGGACATACACATTGATGTATTTGAGGGTTTTAGGCCAAGATGTGTGCATGCTCAAAAAATCCAAAAATATATGTGTGTGTATGTCTATGTGTGTATTCATATACAGAAAGGGAGTTACTGATAAAGCAAAGGAGTAAAACTGAACAATAGTGGACTCTGAGAAGATATATGTTGTTCTCTTTGAATTAGTCTGATTCTTGAAACTTTTCTATAAGTTTGAAATTATTTACAAATAAAATGTTCAAAAGTTGGGGATGTAATTCATCCTTGCATGGCTCCAATCCTCAGTACCACTGGGGGAAAAACTCGGCATTTGGCAAGCCTTTCTCTGCCTTTCAATTTTCTGTTGGAACATGTCATTAGCTTAGGTGCTGTATTTTTGGTTTCTGCTTTGTTTTTATCTCCTGCCAGGCAAACTCATAAAATAGGAGAGTTAACAAACTGTGTTGCAAGCTGGGCATGGTGGCACACACTTATAATTCCAGTACTTGGGAGTTTGACACAGGAGAATCGCAGGTTCTTGACCAGCCTCCACTACTTTGTGAGGCCCTTTGCAACTTAGTGAGACCCAGTATCAAAATAAAGAATAAAAAAATAGGGCTGGGGGTAGAGCTCAGAGATAGAATGCTCGAACCCTAGTAGTGAAAACAAACAAAAATTGTGTTGCTATTTTTCAAGCTTTGTGGTAACATGACTTGCTTTAGAAATGTATTCCTCGATCAGAACATTGCTCTATTATACAAAATATAATGAGGACTTTTTGCTTTCATAACAGGAAAAGTGGAGCTCTGATAACATGAGGAAAACAAAATGATCATTTGAGGAGGTGGTACATGTTGCTAAGTCTGAAAAAGATTTTCGAACAGCTAGGAACGAGGAGGGGATTGCTCTCTTAGTCCACTCTAGCTCTATAGCCAAACGCGCTACACTGGGTGGCTCTGCACAACAGAAATGTACTTTTCACAGTTCTGGCAACTGGAGAGTTCAAGGTGCTAGGTAGAGTTGGTGTCTGATGAGAGCCTGTTCCCTCACTCACAGAGTGGCTGCATCCCCGTGTGGTAGAAAGGGAGAACGAACGAGCTCCCTTGGGATTCTTTTATAAGGACACTGATGTCATTCTTAGTAACCTAATCTTTTGGTGCCTTCAGGACCTAACTTCCTCATGCTGCCATCTTCAGGGTTAGGATTTCAGCATATGAATTTTGGGAGGTCACAAACATTCAAACCACTAGACTTGCTTATGTAATATATAAAAATAGTCTCAAAATATGATTTTGCCTTTCTATTTCTTTTTGATATAACATGGTGGTTATCAACACAGATGGCCTGGGCAAGTTAATTAACCTGTTGGTTCCTTAATTCCTTTTTCTGTAAAAAATGGGGATATTAATAGAATTTACCTTAAAGAATGGTGAAAAACAAGTTAATATGTGAAAAGTGTTTAATTATCTAACAATATTCAAATAGATCATGTGGTTATGCATCAAAATAAAGATGTCACAAGATTTTAGAGCTATTTATATTTTAAATGATTTTCACACCAAGTGACTAAAGTTATTAAGAATATTATTTATACAAAAGTAATCTGGGTACCATGGCACACTCTCCACATTCCAGCTACTTGGGAAGCTGAGGCAGGAGAAGTTTGAAGACAGCCTAGAAAACACATCAAGATCCCATCTCAAGATGAGAGAGAAAGCCGGGCATGGTGGTGCACACTTGTAATCCCAGCATTTGGGAGGCTGAGACCAGAGGATCCGGGTTCACGGCCAGCCTCAGCTACTTAGTGAGGCACTCCGCAACTTAGTGAGACCCTGTTTCAAAATAAAGAATAAAAAATAGGGTTGAGGGTATAGCTCAGAGGTAGAATGCCCCTGAGTTCAATCCCCAGTACCTCAAAAAAAGAAAAAAAAATTGCTTAGAACCCAGGCATGTATAACTACTACCATCTATCCAAGGAGAGGTTCATGGTTCTCTTCACTGTAAGTCGGCTTCCATCCATGCAATTTCCTACCAAACCTGCTTTCTTTGTGAATATTAGGAGTGTCAGAGTTCAGCACATCAGCTGAATTTTTTCTCTCTAAGCTCAATTTTGTCCTGCTTCAAATAATTCTCAGAATATTCTTATAACTGACTGAATTTGGGGGAAACTCTCCATTCTTGTGATTTTTTTCTTTTTTTAAAAATAATTTTATTGGTTCATTGTAATTATATATCATAGCAAAATTCAAAGTGATACACACACACACACACACACACACACACACACACACACATCACTTAACATTTCCCTCTGCATCCCATACATGTTAGTGAAATCAGTACTGATACCTTTATATATGAGCATACCATTATTTTATGTTCCTTCCTTGAGCCTCCTTTTTCCTCTCTTCCCTCCTTTCCTTGACCTTCTTCCACTATTCTAATAGTCTTTTTCCCTACTTATCTAAATTATCTTTTTATTTCCTATTTTCCCTCTAGCTGTTTCAAAATAAAGAATACAAAATAGGGCTGGGTGTGTAGCTCGGAGGTAGAATGCCCCTGAGTTCAATCCCCAGTACCGAAAAAAAAAAAAAAAAAAAAAAAGATGAGAGAGAGAGGAAGGAGAGAGAAGATATTATTTACACAAAAGTAAAATGATCAACACACCAATTAAGATTAATTTAAGCCCAGATCAGTGGCCCATGACTATAATTCCTACTACTTGAGAGGCTGAAAAATGAGGACTGCAAGTTCAAGGTCAGTCTTGGCAATTTAGTATGATGCAGTTTCAAAAAATAAAAATAAAAAGGGCTGTGGGTTCAATCTCCAGTAACCGTCACCACACATACACACACACACACACACACACACACACACACAAAGATTAATCCATAGATAAGCCAGCAAACACTATTAATCTGAAACTTTTAAAAATAAAAACTGATACAAGCTACACTAACCTAAATAAGGTGGAAGTGAATACATGTCATCCCCAAAGGATAAGTAAGGTATCTGATGTCAATCAGATAGTGATTGGCAATACCCAATCCAAGTCTCTTTGAAGTAATGCTGCCTGGGAGCTGGCTAAAATTGCCTCTCAAAAGAGCTTATTGTTAAAGTTTAAGAAATTTGGCAAGCCAAATGTTAAGAAATTGTTAGCCCCATCAGCTATAAAGAGAGTCTTTACACCAAGGAAACAGGTAAATAGGACCAATCAGGGCTGCGCTTCTTGGGAACTGGTTTTGAATTCTTAATAGCACACTGCTGCCTAGAAGTAGCATAGTACTTCCATCTTATTAATGAGAGTCTTAAACAAGAGTCTTAGTTTCATGATGGCCCTAAGATTTCTAATTCTTGAATGAGTGTTTACTTTATAATTTTTAATATACTTTTACTGGTGCTCTAGAATTATACAGCACAGTGAGGTTCAGAGTGGTAGAAACATGCATGCACACAGACTTGGTGCGTTTCCCTCCAGATCCCACCTCGCTCCCTCCCTCCCCATACAGGTTAATAGATTGGTAGTGATGCCTTCGTGTATGGACGTAGCATTGAAGTCATTCCTTCTTATCTTTGAAGATGATTTCTTTTAACCCATATAGCATCTCTCTGAGCATGGCCGCACCTAAGAATCTCCTGAAAGTTTTAAACATATGAATCCCAAGATTGCACCCACTGAATTATTATTTATGAGTGATGGGTGACACCCAAGCATCACTACTGTTAAAAGGTAAACTTAGGCACATCCAAATTTTAGTTTATTTGAGCAAACTGCAATTTATGAATCCAGCAAGGCCAAACCTCAAGCAAGTTTAAAGCCCACTGAGAAGGCACTAGGGGAAATTCTTATATGGTTATTTCCAGAAGAAAGACAAAGAAAACATTTGATTGGTTGAAGAGGAACATCCCTAGATAGAGATTGGTAGCCAATTACTTTTAAACACTATACATATTTTTTTAACTCCCCAGGTGATTTCAATGTGTAGTTAGTTTGAGAAACACTAGGCCAAAAGTCTTCCAAAATTTAAATTTTAATGTAGGTTATTATCATGTTAATAAAATGATAATAACCTAAAATGAAGTAAGAGGTGATAAAAATCAGGAGTACCAAGTGTTCTTAATGTGAAATTAAGTCATAGAAATACTTCCTTAAAAACAATTCAGATGTAATCAAGTCCTTTGTTGGAGAAGCAACTATTTACCTCTTTGTTTCCAGGAGAGGCAACACAATTGATAAAGCATATGGAAAAATGAAAGTTTAAAAATAGTAAAATGTGGCTCCACAGGGAAAACAAAGCTATAAAGTTAACAGTAAAACCCTGAAATTATAAATAATCCTTCAGCAGAATTTAGAAAGATCAACTTATTTAAAAAAATACAGCATGGAACTGCATTTTTGAAATATTTCTCATGCTTTGCTATCTATTAAAAACAACAACAACAAAAACTAGTAATGCAATGCCAAGTTTTAAGGTCCCTGTTATCTGGGTGTGAATTTTGGCAGTATCTGTTGACGCATCAAATTCTCCCCTTACCTATCTTTTGTGGAATAGTTTTTATTGGCCAGAGTACAGAGCGCACATTGCAGGAGCACCAGAGGAGTGATGCTCTCTCAGTGAAAGGGTTTTGAAAACTAGGTCTGTGACAAGGCTAAGTTTCATGTCCATGAAGAAGACCAAACTATGTCATTCTCTTGCTGGAATATAAGATGGACATTAATTTTCACACAACCTGGGACTTGGCATTATACTACTCTCTTGTAATTAATATTTTCAAATTATTTATGCATTATTAATACATATAAATTACATTACGAAAACTGAAGAATGTAGTGTAAATTGATGATAGAGTGTAGATTTAGGCTTTCCAAAATAAGTCATCAGTAGACTTTTATTTCCTAATATAGTCTGGTATCTAGAGAATATTTACTGCCCAAGTTTAGATTTTAATCAAAATAAAATTAAACTTAAGCCGGGTGTGGTGGCTCACACTTGAAATCCCAGGATTTGGGAGGCTGAGACTGGAGGATCCCGTTTCAGAGCCAGCCTCAGTCACCTAGTGAGGCACTCCACAACTTAGTGAGACCCTGTTTCAAAGTAAAGAACAACAAAAAAATAGGGCTGGGGGTATAGCTCAGAGGTAGAATGCCCCTGAGTTCAATCCCCAGTACCACACACAAATAAAAAATAAAAAATAATTAAATTAAATTTATATTTGTATTAAAGTTAAGTTAAACCAACCACAAATTTAGGTTTTTATTAAAATCTATATTATGGATATCACATTTTATTCATTTCAAGCCCATCTCCCTCAGCTGGACTGTGTTGTGTCTAAACTGCTTTGTACCCATGAAAACTTCCAGGAAAGTGTAGGCCATAGCAGGTATCACTTAAAAATCATAGTCCATGTGTTAGAAAGACCATGGGAATATAATAACAAGAACATCACAATGCAATGGAAAAACATGGATCTGAGCTCTGGCTCTTCCACTTATTATCTGTGTGGCATTAAGTCCCAAACCCTACCTTGCAAAATTCTAATTTGTTCAATGGGGCTGTCATCGCTACCCCACACAGTTGGATGTGTGTGTGTGTGTGTGTGTGTGTGTGTGTGTGTGTGTGTGTGTTGGGATGACGCATATGAATGTGCTCTGTAAAGTACAAAGTAGTATTCACATATAAATGTTATTATGACTATGTCTATATTTTTAAACACACATAAATATGAATCCTATGTTCAGCATATAGGTTTTTGGTTTGGGGGAGTCTTTTTTGTATAACACTGCTCCAAATGATGACTGTCTATACAGGATACTAAATGGTTACTTGTAAAAAAAAAAATAGTGGGAACAAAGCCAAATACACTATATAGTTTTGATTCCTTTCTCCAGTTAAGGAGAGCCAATAGATAAGATGCTTTGAACAGGGCATTGCTTAGCGTCTGCAACCACAGCCTGGGATCCTAGTTCTATCCCCCACCCTGGCTGAGTGGCCTTGGGAACTCATTTACCACCACAAAGTCTCCATCTGCAAAGGAGGTGGGGTGATTGGGATGATCTCTAAGATCCCCATCAGTTCTAAATTTCATATTGCTATATCTAACATAATGGCCTATTCAATACTGAAACAATGGTGTATGTTTATGAACTTTTGAATTTAATAGCTGCCTGCCTTCCAACACTTCCAGAAGTTCCATGTAAACAGAAATATACATTTTATATATTTTTCCCTTCCACAGTCTACCCAGTTTCTCATCCAAGAGATTCTTCATCATCCTTTAAAAGGCAAAGATTGGGGCTGGGGAATGTGTCCCAGTGGTAGAGCACTTGCCTAGCATGCCCAAGGCCCTGGTTTTAATCCCCAGCACTACACACACACACACACACACACACACACACACACACACACACACACACACACCAAAAAAAAAAAAAAAAATTCATGCTCTCTGACCTGCCCTGAAGGGGTTGCATTTAATAACTTCCTGCACTGTGCCACCACCACAGTATAACTCTCTATCTATCTACCCATCTACCTACCTATCTATCCATCGTCTATCTATCTATCTATCTATCTATCTATCTATCTATCTATCATCTATCTGTATATTTTGTGGTTCTAGGTATTAAACTCAGGGGCATTCTACCTCTGAGCTATACCCCCAACCCAATTTTATTCTTTTACTTTGAAACATGGTCTCACTAAGTTGCACAGGGCCTCAGTAAGTTGCTGAGGCTGGTTGTGAACCTGCAATCCTCCTGTCTCAGAGGCCTAGAAACAATTTATTTAAATCTCTAATTCTTGAAGAACTTTATAATTTTTTTTAAATTTTAAAACTTTCCAGCCCACAGTGTTTGATTTATAAAGAAGGCTTTGTAAATGTCTGCTGGATAGATCAATGCATGCCCTGCACTACTTTGCCCATTCTGACTGCAGTTTCTTGCATTGAAAGACCTCCATCTGTGACACATTTGAAAACATTCTGGTGAGTTTCCTGAAGGTTAGTCAAAGTAAATTCTTCTCCTTGGAATTTCACAGACAGTGAAGAACAATAAATGCTGTGATAATACGATATCACACCTAACTTTCCCTTCTCCCCTTCTGAAACAGTTAGGTCTGGAGTGTTCAACTGTAAACAGGAAACGGATCTTCTCCTCTGTTTCTCTGCTAAGTCACTGGCAGAACCCAGAGACTACACCAGAAATGATTCCACAGGAAGGCAGAGAGCATTTCCTATTTAAAAACCATGAAAGATAGATGAGGGAGTCTGTGAACTAGCAATATGATTAAGATTTGTTTCTGCCTGAGCAAGGAGGGTAAGTTAGATCAGTTCTGAAACTGTTTTAAAAAAGTGTGCTTTCTAGTTATCATGTGCAGAATTCATCTTGGCTTTTGGTTTTTGAAATGTTGATATGACTGCACAACATTTTTTTTTTTTTTTGGTGGTGGTGGTGGTGGTGGGAAGATGCAGAGAACAGCCAATAAAACAAAGAAGAAAATTCCTTTCATTTCTCATGATCTTGTAATCTGATTTTATATAGCTCATTGAATTCAGAATTCCTGTGAGGTCCATTAGAGATGCATGGAAACTCCTGCTGATTTTTGTCCACTTTGCTGATTCAGCTGGCAGTTAGGTGAGTTGCTTTTAGTCTGACTAGTTGATAGTCAGCAAATGTCTAAAATTGGAACACCTTAGTCTGCTTTCAGTCCAAACTCTCTAGCCAACAGCATGGCCATGGTTGAAAATGGAGAGAAGGTGCTTGAGATGACTCCCAGGAGATGTAGAGGAACAAAAATCAATTCTGATGAGAGGCTCTCCTCCTTGGAGAAAGTAGAAGAAGGCAGATCATTGCACCTTAGAGCTATCATTCACTTCAGCATTTACTCCAGAAAGTGAAAGTATGCTTCACAGCTGCCAGAACACCAAATAATCTCCCCCAGTCCACCTTCCTGATCTCAGTGAACATGGTGAAAAGCACAATATTTCTTCACAGTCATTGTTCACGACAGCATTTTAGACACCGCCTTAGACAAGTGTCTTGCTTGGCAAATCAGCTAATTCAATGGTCATAGGCCAGTTGAACGAACAGCAGAGAAAGATGAAAGAGAACAAGCCCTGGTTCAAGGAGGGGGCTGGATGAGAGGTGGAGCACAGAAACATGCTAAGGGAGGGAGGTTCATTGATTAAAAAGAATAGAATCCCATGAGTTGATGTTGTTCTTTGATACGCAGCGCTAGCCGCCTGCCCTGAGGAGGATCGTTGTCCCTTGCCTGCTCTTCTGGCAGTGGTGTGGCCAATCATGACAGACTCAGCAAGGTCAGGACTATGTACATAAATGGAAAAATCTTCAGGTTGGTAATTCTTATTTTTTGGTAAATCAAATGCTCTTATGATACTCAGTACTGATTTTAGATATTTTTACCAAATTACATGGATCTGGGAAACCACTTAGGTACAAAGGTAAAATTCTGCATATTTATTTGTTTATTTATTTCTGGTACTAGGGATTGAACTCAGAGGCATTCTATCTCCCAGCCACATCCTCAGCCATTTTTATTTTGAAACAGGATCTCCTTAAGTTGCTGAGGTTGGCTTTGAACCTCTGATCCTCCTCTCTCAGTCTTCCAGGATTACAGGCGTGCACCACAGCACCTGGATCTGTTTTTTCTCTTTTATGTAATCCACATGACTGATGAATGACATTAACTAAAAGAGTTTAAAGAAGAAAGCTGAACAAATATCACGATATATTCTAAATTTTTAAGAGAATTTAATTAAAACCTACATGTGCTCCTTAAGTACATTCCTTGGTAACACTATACTATATTAATAGGGAATGAGATGAATTCATTTTATGGAACAAAATAAAATAAGTTGTTTTTGTTATTCCTAATGACCCCAACTCTACCACTCCTCAGTATCTTTCCAAATGAAAGAACTATAGTGATTTATGCATACCATGTTTACAGAAGCACAATTTGCAATAGACAAATTATGGAACCAACCTAGATGTCCATCAACAGATGAATGAATAAAGGAAATGTGGTATATATGCACAGTGCAGTTTTACTCAACCATAAAGAAAAACAAAATTATGTCATTTATAGGAAAGTGAATGGAATTTGAGAATAGTATGCCAAGTGAGGTCAGCCAGTCTCAGAATGTCAAAGTTGTATGTTTCCTCTCATATGTTAAGCTAGAGAGAAAGGAGGAAAGAAAAGGGACTTCAGAAAAAAGAGGACCCAGAGAGATGAGTAGAATAGTTGAAGAGGATTATGATGGAACAGGGGAGAAGGGAAGTGGAAAAAAGAGGCTTGAGTAAGGAAGCAGATCAAATAATACTATGTTCATATTTGAAAACATCACTACTAATCACATTAACATTTATAGGGTGGGGGAGTGAGCAGGGTAGGATCCGGAGGGAAACATCAAGTGCTGTGTGCATATATGAATGTGTCACTTTGAATCTATGTTTTATAATTACAACGCACCAATGGAATTAAAGATAGATAGATAGATAGATAGATAGATAGATAGATAGATAGAGTTTTCTTATATATCTTCTTGCCAAACTGCAATAGAGCAAAGGAAAGATTTCTTTCTGTTAATACCTTAGAGTTCAAAACAGTTCGAGTGCAGATGACAGAATCCACAGCATTCTGGGAACAGCAGCTCCTGAGGCTGTTTAGATCACACAGTTGATCCTCTATTATCCCACAAATCAGAGTACTTCCTCCAGTAATTCTATATCAAATATGTAGGGAAAATAGTTTAAAACAGATTGGAATGTTTTAAATAGTTCTTCAGAGAAAATTGTAAAAAAAATTGTATCATATCATTTCTCCCAAATTACAGAAAGATCAATTACAATAGATATTCTTTTCTATTTCACTTTTCCAACATAAAACAAAAGTTAAATACTATTTATTGAGGTTTTACTATAAGCTAGGCATTATTGTTAGTGACCTGTTTGCATAATCCTATTTAATTCTCAAAATAATCTATAGAGTAGGTCCTTTTAGAAATTCCTGCTTTACAGATAGGGAAACTGAGGCATAGTGGTTAAGAAGTTATTTAAGGTCACAAAACCAGTAAGCAGTGGATCTTGATCTGAATTAGGTAAGCTCCTGCAACACTGGTCATAACCACTTACACATTCAATGGAATACTAAGTTTCTCTCATTTGCTGATGAAATATGGTTATTACTTTTTAAGCTTGATTTTACAGTATATTTGGGAAAATTGCAAATTCTGGCTTTCTTTCCTTCTTTTTTTTTAAATTTTTATTTTTATTCATACATTGTAAGCATACATCTTTGTTAGGTGCAAATTGATAACGATACATGTGCTCACAATTCGCATTTGACCCCTTCCCCAAATTCCCACCCCACTCCCTCATCCTCCCTCCCTCTCAAGTTCAGTTTAGTGAGTGACCTTAATATACATTAGTGTCCCTCCCACCCCCGTCCAACCATCTCGGCTAAATCAACTTCTTTGCTTTCGAGGGTCTCTCCTTTTTCATCTGGAGACCCTCTTATGCCCCATATTCTCCCTAGCATCCGCAAATTAGGGAGAACAAATGCTTTTTTACTCTTTGTGACTGGCTAATCTCACTTAATATAATGTTTTCCAGTTGCCTCCATTTCCCTGCAAATAACATGATTTTGTTCTTCTTTATGGCTGAGTAAAATTCCATTGTGTACATATCCCGTAGTTTTGTAATCCATTCATCTGTTGATGGACATCTTGGCTGGTTTCATAGTTTGGCTATTGTGAATTGTGCAGCTATAAACATAGATGCACATACGTCGGTCTGATAGTTTGGTTTCCATTCTTTTGGGTAGATACCCAGAAGTGGTATTGCTGGATCATATGATAGGTTCATTCCCGTTTGTCTGAGGATCCTCCATACGGTTTTCCAAAGTGGTTGCACTAATTTGCAATCCCACCAACAATGTATTAGGGTTTCCACTTCTCCACACCCTCGCCAGCATTTGTTGTTGTTTGTGGTTTTTATGATTGCCATTCTGACTGGAGTTAGGTGAAATCTCAAGGTAGTTTTGATTTGCATCTCTCTGATTGCTAATGATGTGGAACATTTCCTCATACATTTATTGGCCATTTGTATTTCTTCTTTTGTGAAGTGTCTATTTAGATCCTTTGGCCATTTTTTGATTGGATTGTTTGCTTTCTTAGCTGTGATTTTCTTGAGTTCTTTGTATACCCTAGATATTAGTCCTCTATCTGTAGAGTAACTGGCAAAAATCTTCTCCCACTCTGTGGGCTCTCTGTTTAGGTTCTTGATAGTTTCCTTTGATGCACAGAAGCTCTTCAGTTTAATGCAATCCCATGTATTGATCTTCCTGAGGGTTGCTTGTGCTTTTGAGGTCTTGTTGAGAAAGTTTTTACCTGTGCCTATGTGTTGAAGTGTTGGGCCTATGCCCTCTTCAAGTAGCTGCAAGGTCTCTGGCCTGACTTCCAGGTCTTTGATCCATCTTGAGTTGACTCTTGTGCAGGGTGAGAAACTGGGGTTTATTTCCAGTTTCCTGCATATGGTTAACCAGTTTTGCCAACAACATTTGTTAAAGAGGCTATCCTTTTTCCAGTGTATATTTTTGGCTCCTTTGTCAAAAATCAGTTGACTGTAAGCACGTGGGTCTGTTTCTGAGTCTTCTATTCTGCTCCATTGGTCTGTGTGTCTGTTTTTGTGCCAATACCAAGCTGTTTTTATTACTGTGGCTTTGTAGTAGAGTTTAAAGTCAGGTATTGTGATACCTCCTGCATGGTTCTTGTTGCTAAGAACTACTTTGGCTATCCTGGGGTTTTTGTTTTTCCAGATGAATTTAAGGGCTGATTTTTCTATTTCTGTGAGGAGAGCCCTTGGTAATTTCATGGGTATTGCATTGAATCTGTAGATCACTTTTGGGAGGATGGCCATTTTGATGATATTTATTCTGCCTATCCAAGAGCATGGTAGATCCTTCCATCTTCTAAGGTCTTCATCGATTTCTTTCTTCAACTTTTTGTAGTTTTCCTTATAGAGGTCTTTTACCTCCTTAGTTAGGTTTATCCCTAAGTATATTATTTTGGGGGGTGCTATTGTGAGTGTAATTGTTTTCTGGATTTCTTTTTCAGTGGGTTTATGGTTGGCATACAGGAAAGCTTCTGATTTTTGAAGACTGATTTTGTATCCAGACACTTTGCTGAATTTGTTGATCAGTTCTATGAGTTTTTTGGTTGAGTTTATTGGGTCTTCTACGTATAATATCATATCATCTGCAAAAAGGGATAATTTTAGTTCTTCTTTCCCTATCTTTTCCCCTTTGATTTCCTTCACTTGCCTTATTGTTCTGGCTAGAGTCTCAAGTACTATATTGAACAGAAGAGGTGATAATGGACATCCTTGCCTTATTCCTGTTTTTAGTGGGAACTCTTGTAGTTTCTCTCCACTTAATATGATACTGGCCGTGGGCTTATTGTATATTGCCTTTATGATGTTGAGGTATGTTCCTTTTATTCTGATTCTCTGAAGTGCTTTTAGCATGAATGGATGTTGGATCTTATTAAATGCTTTTTCAGCATCAATTGAGATAATCATGTGATTTTTGTCTTTGATTCTGTTAATGTGGTGAATTACATGGATTGTTTTTCAGATGTTGAACCAGCCTTGCATCCCTGGGATGAACCCAACTTGGTCATGGTGTATAATTTTCTTGATGTGGTTTTGAATGTGCATTGCTAGTATCTTGCTTAGCAGTTTTGCATCTAAGTTCATCAATGATATAGGCCTATAGTTTTCTTTTCTTGAGCTGTCTTTATTTGGCTTTGGTATTAATGTGATGTTGGCTTCATAGAATGTGTTTGGGAGGGTCCTGTTTCTTTCTATTTCACGGAATATCTTGAGGAGTATTGGGATTAGCTCTTCTATAAACGCTTTATAAAATTCATTTGGAAAACCATCTGGCCCTGGGCTTTTGTTTGATGGTAGACTCTTTATTGCTGTTTCTATCTCTTTGATTGTTATTGGATGATTTAAGTTTTTGATATCATCTTGACTCAATTTAGGAAGGTTATGTGTCTAGAAATTTGTCAATTTCTTCCTGATTTTCCATTTTGTTGGAGTATAGGTTTTCAAAATAGTTTCTGACTATCCTCTGTATTTCCACACTGTTGGTGGTAATATCACCCTTTTCATCTCTTATTTTGGTAATTTGGGTTGATTCTCTCTTTCTTTTGGTTAGGTTGGCCAATGGTTTATCTATCTTGTTTACTTTTTCAAGAAACCAGCTTTTGGTTTTGTTGATCTTCTGTATTGTTTTTTTATTCTCTATTTCATTAATTTCTGCTCTGATTTTCATGATTTCCTGTCTTCTGCTGGCTTTGGGGTTAACTGTTCTTGTTTTTCCAGTGCTTTGAGCTGTGTCATTAGGTTATTTATTTGGTGATTTTCTGTTCTTCTTATGTGGGCACTCAGTGCTATAAATTTTCCTCTTAGTACTGCCTTTAAGGTGTCCCAGAGGTTTTGATATGTTGTGTCTCTGTTTTCATTGGTTTCTAGGAATTTTTTAATTTCTCCCCTTACTTCTTCTATGACCCAATCCTCATTCAGCAATGTGGTGTTCAGTCTCCATGTGTTTCCATGGTTACTTTGGGTCTTCTTGGAGTTTATTTCTAATTTCACTCCATTGTGATCTGAGAAGATGCAGGGAATTATGTTGCATTTTTTGAATTTGCCAGTGCTTGCTTTCTGGCCCAGAATGTGGTCTGTTTTGGAGAAGGTTCCATGTGCAGCTAAAAAAAATGTGAATTCAGCTATAGTTGGGTGAAAGAGTCTATATGTGTCTAATAGGTCCATTTGGTTTATGGTATTCTTTAGGTCTGATGCATCTCTACTGACCTTTTGTTTAGAGGAACGGTCTAGAGATGTAAGAGGAGTATTGAAGCCTCCTAGTATTAGTGTATTGGGGTCTATGTGTGTCTTTGTATCATACAGAGTATGTTTTATGAAAATGGCTGCACCTGCATTTGGGGCGTAAATGTTGATAATTGTTATTTCCTCTTGCTGGATTGTTCCTTTTACTAGTAAAAAATGACCTGCTTTGTTTCTTCTGATAAACTTAGGCTTGAAGTCTAATTTATCTGATATCATGGTTGCTACTCCTGCTGTCTTCGGGTACCATTGGCATGGATTACCTTACTCCAGCCCCTCATCTTTAGCTTGTGGGCATTTTTGCTTGTTAGATGTGTTTCTTGCCGGCAGCATATAGATGGATTCTGGGTTTTAATCCATTTTGCCACCTTGTCCCTTTTTATTGGGGAATTGAGACCATTTATATTCAATGTGATTATTGAGAGATGATTTTTGATTCCTAACATTTTGAGTTTTGACTTCTGTTTTCAGTGGATTTTATTCTTCTTTGTTTAGTTGTTTGCTTCCTGGAAATTGTTGTTTCTCTGGTCTGACATTTATTCATTAGTTCTTCTTTGTAGTTAATCTCTTTAAGTATCTTCTCTAGTGCTGGTTTGGAAGACATAAATTCTTTCATTTTCTGTTTGTCATGGAAGGTTTTTATATCCCCATCAATTTTTAGAGAGAGTTTTGCTGGGTATGAGAATCTTGGCTGCAAGTTATTTTCTTTCAGGGTTTGGAATATGTTACTCCAGCCTCTCCTGGCTTTCATGACTTGATTTGGGAGGTCTGGGGTGATTCTAATTGGCTTGCCTCTAAATGTCACTTGGCCTTTTACTTTTGCTGCCTTTAAAATTCTCTCCTTGGCCTCTACGTTAGTCAACTTGATTATTATGTGGCGTGGTGAGCCTCTTCTTTGGTCCTGTCTTGAGGGAGTTCTGTATGTTTCCTATACCTGTGTGTCAACTTCTCTTTCTATGTTTGGAAAAGTCTCTGATATTACTTCTTTGAAGTGGTTGTTTATTCCAAAAGTTTCAACTTCTGATCCCTCTTCTATGCCTATTATTCTTAGGTTAGCTCTTTTAAAATTGGCCCAGATCTCTTCAATATCCAATTCATACTGACGTATTTTTTTTTCTAAATTTTGTACTATAGATTCGTTTTTGGCATGGTCATCTTCTAAGAGTGATATTCTATTTTCCATGTGATCTAATCTGCTGTTTATAGTTAGAATTGATGCCTTCATTTCAGTTATTTCATCTTTCACTTCCTTCAATGCTTCTCTTTGGTTCCTTTTCATGTCATCGAATTCTTTGTTTATTTGTTCTTTTATTTCTTCCTTTATTTCTCTAAAGCCCTGCCTACATTCTTTCTGAAAATCCTGTATTGTTTCTAGTATTAAAGATCTGAATTATTCTTCTGGTAATCTCTGCCATTCTGGGTTGGTGAGATCTGTTATTGAGGGGTTGTGGTAGTTCATTGTTTCTTTGTTATTTTTCCTTCCCATGGTTCACCTATTATTAGATTTAAATCTTTGCTGCTCTTGTAAGTTTTCACGTCCAAACTCTGTAGGGGGGTTAGAGGTGTCTGAAGGTATATACAGGGACAGGTTGTAATCAGTGATAAAGGTTGAGTGACAGGTCACAGTGATGAATGCAGGAATAGGGTAAAGAAGAGGTATGTTCCAGTGGAATAAGAGGTTGAGTGTGTTGCGGAGATCTATTGTAAAGATTAGTGTTAGTAGATATGACAGGAGATTCTAGTAATCAATATAGAGTTTTGAGTGTGGGAGTATGAGACAGCCTTGATATGAGACAGGAAAAAGAAAAAGAGAAGGGATTATGTACAGTGTTGAGGAGAGGAATATGGGGGGAGAGAGGGAGGGAAAGCTTGTAATAGGGAAAAGGAGGAGATTCAACAAGCTAAGCAAGTAAAAACAAAGCAAGCAATCATCCAAACAAACATAAGTAAACCAAGGCAATACAGAACAGAAACTGAGTAAAAACCAATAAAACTTGACACCAAAACCAATACAGAACAAAACAAAACAAAAACAAAAACAAAAGACCCAAAACATAAAAACAACAACCAACCACTAGAACAAACACCCTGCTAGTTCATAAGTATCGAGCTTAAATTTTCGAGTGTGTCTGTATCATTTTTATTTGCCGTCAGTGCAGGCAGGGGGTTTCATTGGTGCCTCTCCCGCTGCTGGCTTCTGTCTCTGGGCTCTCCACAGGGCCTGACTGCATCTCTCCCTCTGCCTTTGCTGATGGCAGGAGTGCAGTCTAAAAGCCAGGCCTTTTCAGATGCCCTATGTGCACCTGTAGAAGGGTGGGTGCCTGTGTCTATCCTTCTTATAGGGGTCCCGCACCTAGGGGCTCAATACCACTTACAGGTCGCTGCTGCTCGGATTTCCGTTGTTGCCTGCTTCACCTCTGCTGGCTGTGGGCGCAAGAGGACAGTGGGGGTCTGTGTAGCTGGCAGGGCGTTGGCTGGAAGTGGCTGGCACGCCAGGCGGCACCAGCCAGTTTGCCCCGTGCTTTTGCGGCGCCCACTCCCTTGTTTTTCCTGGGGTCTATGTCACTCCACGCCAGGCCAGGTCATTGGATCTGCCGAGGTGCCTGTAGTTTTCGGCGTCTGGGTGACTGTCACAGCTTCACGCCCAGGTTCCGTAGAGCCTGAGGCCCGCACCAAGACTCTGCTTGGCAGTTCCGGTTCCCTGCTGCTCGGCCTGCTCCTCTAGTCGCTGGGGGGCGCAGGTTGGTGATAGTCTGGCTAGATGGCAGGAAGCTGGTTGAGAAGGGCTAGCGGGGAAGATGGCGGCCGCTGTTTCACGGCGCGGACTCCCCCCTGTTCCTCCTGGACTCAGATCCTCAGCTCTGGTTTCTCGCTCAGGCTTCCATTAAGAAGCTGTGTCTTATTTCGAGCTCCTCTGGGCGGTCACAATTCTGCGCTGAGATGATGTGCTGGGACAGACCCCAGACCCGCGGGAGCTTACGCTGAACACCCCACGCATTCTGGTCACTGTGGGTGACGCGGGGAATCTCCGCCTGGGTGCGGCATGGGGTGCTGGGGGTGCTGTGTCCTGGAGTTTGCTGTTCTCAGCGTCTGGGTGGTCCCCACGGCTCCTGGTCCTGCTTTTCCACAGCCTACTTCTTCGCTGCAGAGCCCAATGGCGATCCGCCCCGGCAGAGCCGGGCGGGGATCCGCGCTGAGCACGGGATCCCTGCGCGGTGGAGTTCTTTGTTGTCCTCGCTCTGCTTCCTTGATCTTCTTTATTTGTTTGTGGTTCAAATTTCGCTTTTTTTTTCTTCTGTTAAAAAGTTCTACAGGCACCTCGGCAGATCCAATGACCTGGCCTGGCGTGGAGTGACATAGACCCCAGGAAAAACAAGGGAGTGAGGCGTTGCCAGCCTCAGCTACCTAGTGAGGCACTCCGCAACTTAGGGAGACTCGGTTTCAAAATAAAGAATAAAAAATAGGGCTGGGGGTATAGCTCGGAGGTAGAACGCCACTGAGTTCAATCCCTGGTACCGCAAAAAAAAAAAAAAAAAGTTCTTTTTATGGTAAATTTAGATCCAAATCACAGCATCTGGGGAAAGGTGTTTCACTCAGTCGCCATCTTGGATCCTCTGAAATATGGTTATTAAATTATATTTTTTAGCCAACTCCTTAAGCTGAGCTATTAAAAACAATTACTTTTAGAAATTGCACTGTTTGAGCCAGGCGTGGTGGTGCACGCTAGTAATCCCAGCATTCGGGAGGCTGAGACCAGAGGATCCGGGTTCGCGGCCAGCCTCAGCTACCTAGTGAGGCTCTCTGCAACTTAGTGAGACCCTGTTTCAAAATAAAGAATAAAAAATAGGGCTGGGGGTATAGCTCGGAGGTAGAACGCCCCTGAGTTCAATCCCCAGTACCGCAAAAGAAAAAAAAAAAAAAGAAAGAAATTACACTGTTTGACCCACTATTTCATTTTAGGAACTTAAAGAGAATATACAAAGTTATTCCAATGAGGAAGATCAAAGGAATCCCAGAATTTTTAAAAATGTGATTTCATTGGTATTGTGGAATAGTATGCAGCAATTTAAAATAATAATGTAGATCTGAATTTGCTAACATGGAAAGATGAGCTCAATATATTACTAAATGAAGAAGGGCTACAAAGTAACAAGCATAGTTTTATCCCATTTGGGAAATAATATGCCTACTAATTGAAAATATGTATATATAACAGTGATAATGCTATTAAATCTTCATTAACTATTATCAGTAGGAAAGTTATAAGTTTTACATTTAGTAATTCATCTAAACCTCAAAACACCTTTGATGGTGGGTACTATTCTTTTTTTCATTTTTATAGAAAAGAAAAGAAATGATTGCATAGTAAAAGATTAACTAACTTGCTCAAGAAGAACACAAAAAAAGAAACACCTTTAGCATGTTCACAATAATGTTAACTATGATTATCTCTGGGTGATGGGATTTGGAGGACTTAGTCATTTCCTGTATTTTACATTATTCCCAAATGAATATTAACTATCTGTATATCAGAAAGATAGTTTATTTTTAGGGGGAAAAAAACTTTTCATTGTCCAACTTGCTTATTCTACAGATAAGACAGAAATATTTTATTAATACTAAGTGAACTAATTAAAATCAACTATTTTCTCCTAAAAGTGTCATTTCATATAGTTCAAAGGAGGAGTTCAGTGAGTTTATCCAGAGATTCTGATATCATAGCAGAGTACAAGGGGCCTTTTTGAACTTGTCATTGGTTTGGAAGAGACTCTTTCCACCCCCCTCAGAGTGGTGAAGTCATGGGCACTGGAATCATATGAACCATTGAGAAGGAACAGCTGTTTTCAGTGGCAAATGATTCTCAGCAGAAATGCACCAGGTGGTTGGTGGCACAGGGTATCCCTTTAAGTTCTGTGCATTAAGAACAGAGATCGATAAAGCTATTGAAATACACTCAGTGAAGAGTTCTGAGTAATAGACTGCTAGACTAAGAATTTGCTCCAATAGTTACAAAACTCTGCTGGGCATGGTAGTGCACACCTGTAATCTCAGTACTTAGGAAGCTGAGACAAAAGGATCATAGGTTTAAGGACAGATTCAGCAACTCAGTGAGGTTCTCAGCAACTTGGTGAGACCCTATTTCAAACAGAAATTAAATAGAGCTGGAGGTATAGCTCAGAGGTTGAATGCCCCCTGGGTATTCACACACACACACACACACACACACACACACACACACACACACACACAACCTGTCAGCCTGTACATGTAAGGGATCATTCTAGGACAATAAAGGTTGACATTGAACCTGAAATGGTTTTGGGTGCCGCAACAACTACCAGCTAGGACACACCACACGGTGGCAAGGTGCCATCAGCCACACTCAGCTAGAAGTCTCAAGCATTCCTTTTAAAGGATACAGGAAACTGATGGCAGAACCAAGTTATTAAATACTCTGTTCTCATATGTTCTCCATAGTATTGATTTGTAAAACTCTAATCAACAAAGAATAGAACTAGGGTTGAGTTCTCATTATGTAGCTCAGATTTGCTCAACAAAGTGAGTTCTTCCCTAATTTTCTTATTTTAACCTGAAATTCTAAGCTAAAAGATCCCTTCAGTTGTTATTATAATTAGGTATTTAATTATATGTTTCCCTATAGATCATTTGAATCAAGATTATGTTTATCCAAGTGGGGTGACTTAGTAAGTAGCAAAGCTTATTGAAAAATGGTGTCTCAAAAAAGCATATGTTGGGTAAAAAATCACAGCAGAGGATCTTCAGGAGGTGGTTTATTTTAGCAGTTAACAAAGAACCAAGACATTCTTGAATCTAAAAAAAAAAAGTGTGACAGTTGCTCATTAAGTTGGGTCAGAGAGAGCTATGCATCACAAGCCTATACCTTTATAGAATTATGACAATATTTCAAGAATTTTACTGTCTACCCTGTGTCAGCAGTAGTTTATTATAAAGTTATTTTCCTCCTAACTTCTCCACTCCTTTTGAGAGCCAACTTTACAAATAGCTATAAATCAGGGAAATTGACCTTGTAACATGGAAAATTATTCTGAACAATGCATAATATCATGGCAAGCTACCAAATCACTGTGAAAATGCCAACAGGGGTCATTTGGTTCCAAATGTGAATGATGAGGATGTTAGTTCACAATGTCCAATCAAGACCTGTTATACTAGGACTCCCAAGAGAATGCCCCTTAAATACAGCTAAGGTCACAGAAAAGAACGATTTTATCACTACTGGATCACTTCCCAGTTGGCAGAACACATTTGTTTTACACACTGAATTTCTCTAGTTTCCTGCCATGTAGGTAGAAGACCATGGGCAGGGCTGGCGTGTTCCAAGTTAGGCCACAATTTTTTCTGTGTGTTTCTTGCACTAGTTTTTCTTTTTTTTCCCTAGGAAAGATACTGAATTAACAATAACAAACAGTTGAGTATGGTGGTACACACCTATAATCCTAGTAACTGGGAAGCTGAGACAGGAGGATTGCAGGTTCAAGACAAGCCTCAGCAACATAGCAAGATTCTCAGCAACCTAGCCAGACTCTATTTCAAAAACAAAAAAATAAAAAGGGCTAGGGGTATAGCTTGGAGATAGAATGCCCCTGGGTTCAATCCTCACTAACACACACACACACACACACACACACACACACACACACACACACACACACAGAGCAAACCATGTCCAGATACAGTGATAGCAGGTAAAGTTCATAACATGTCACTGCACCCTGTAGTCATTTCACCAGTATACTACCAGGCGGAAGACTCACACTTTTTCACTCCCCTCACCTGTTCTGACCTTTCCTTTTCCCCGTTCTCCTTCATCCACTGCAACTCAATGTGCAGTCTGTGGACCGACAGTTTGTACATCATCTGGGATTTTTTAGAAACACAGAATCTCAGACACCAGTCCCATCTATTCTATTCTGCAATTGAAAAAAAAATCCTCCAGGTTATCTTTCTGAAGATATATTTGGTCCTGCCAATAATTATAGAAACCTGGAACATTGATTCCTTTTGGTATTTTTATTTCTACATCTTCAAATCATCCAAGAAACTCAATCTAGAATCAATCCTCTTCCCTCAAGCTAGACTAAAGCAAATAACAACCAATATTTGTTTCTCCCTTTACAACTTATAAATGAGTTCATAAATATATATATTTATATCAAGTGTGTATATATATATATATATACACACACACTTGATGTTCACAGCATGCTTGAGACATAGACATGTCTTAAAATTTATTTATAATTTAGAATACTATGGTTGATGGAAATTAAGCAATATGTCCTAGATCACACAAAATTCGTTTTCGGACTCCAAGCTTAGTTTAGTACTATACCATGATGATTGGACAGACAATCTCAAAAGAGGATAATAAATCTAGGACATAAAGTAGATACAGAAAATATTAGAAAATCTTGGTGGAAAATTAGTGTAATGAAAATGAAGTGTAATTTGTAGTCACCTTATCTAAAACTTAATTTTCTGATGACAAGGACATACAAACAAATCTATTAGATTTTCTTAAAGATATTGTTCATCTTCCTGATTAGGGGCTAAATATAATGATGAGGAAAGGAAGAGAGGAAAACAAGCTATTCTTCTCCAAGCATTCTCCTTCTTGCAACCCTCACCAGCACATCAGCAAGAACCAGCGGAGACAAGCAGTCACGCTGGAGCCCTTACTAGTGGAACTCTAGGGAACTTTTGGCACCCTTTCCCACCTGCTTCCCATCAGTACATGAGATATGACACTACGACTGTCGTGAGAGAGCTATGACATTAACATAGACCAGACACATGGTATCTTTCCACAATGTCAGGATTTATTGAATAACAGCAAATTCATGAGCTGCACCATATTCAGTGGGTGCTAATCACTGAGTACTTGTTAGTTCACACAATGACATATGTAGGTTACAGAAAGGCTAAGAAAGGAAGGGTTAAGTGGCCACAGAGACTCTGGAGGCCATGCTGAGAGCAAAGGCAGAGAGGGGAAACAAATGCAAGAGTTACTGCAGGCAGTCAGATGGTCCAAGGTGCATTGCTTTCAATCATGGAATTTATTCTAGGCCAAGGTTCAGACAGATGGCGGTTTCAGAGTGTCAGCCTGATGTGTTAGCTTGAAGTGGGCTTTGCATCTTCATCCTGAGCAAGAAAAACCATGCTGGGCTGAAGGTCAGGGCCAGAGAATCAGATGTTTGTGCTGATTCTCCTGGGCAAGGCTCAAGATGAGTGACCAGGGGACAGGGTCAGTGTCCTGCCCTAATTACCAGGGGGTGCTCCCCCTTTTATGGGTCTCAGGTGAGGAGGTTGCTTCATTTGATGGCTGGTGTGTTTGATAAGTTCATGGGCCTGGTTTTTCTGACATAATACCCATGCATTCAGGTGCTACTTACTTGTGTGTGTGTGTGTGTGTGTGTGTTACTGAGGATTGAACCAGAAACATTCTACCTCCAAGCTACATCCCCAGCCCTATTTTATTTTTATTTTGAAATGGAGTCTCATTAGGTTGATGAGAGTCTCACTACTTGCTGAGACTATCGTCAAACCTGCGACCCTCTTGTCTCAGTCTCCCAAGTACTGGGATTACAAGCATGCGCCACCACACCCAGATTGATTTATTTAATTAGATAAGTTCACAGGTGGTTATTATTTATTGGCACAATTAACTTATTTATCACTTTGGGCCTTATGGTTGTACTGTGCAAATGGTGTTTAGTTGTACAAACAAGGCTGAGTATTACACATCAGCCCTTGTACTCAAAATGGATTGAAATGGCAAACTACTGCTTTAAAAAGTGGAACAGCTCAGAGGAGGACACAGCCTGGAAAATGCTGTTTGACTCCTCAGGGAGTAACTCAGAGTGGGGCACAGTCCACTCTCCACAACTGCCATGTTTTCTGGCTCGCTCTCTCCTTGTAGGCTAGTCACGTTTGCCTTATGTGGATTCTGCACTTGTTCAATTTTCTCCTGAGACTATTTATAACCCTTCCACATCAGGAAACTTTCAGCTTCCCTCTTGGAGATTTTCTCATGAAGGACAGTCAGACACGTATTTCTTAGAGGAGTTTCTTTACCAAATCATTGTCATAATCTTCATGTTGTGAAGGCCTGTGTCCCACCACCCATGGAGCCCTATGGGGCGCACAGGAGGGCATCAAACCCTCACCTGTGGGCGGGTCTCTGAGCCTAGGGGTTCTATTCCAAAGAGTACACAAGTCCTTGGCAGATCATCATTAAAGAACCCAAGAGCTAGGATGTCTTAAAAAAAAAGTCAAATTTCATCACCAAATCTCTCTTAGGCTTTCAAGACTTTCAGGATAAAAAGTTGTGATTTGTGTTAGGCATGGTGGCATACACCTGTAATCCCAGTAATTGGAAGGCTGAGACAGGAGGATCACAGGTTCCAGGACAACCCCAGCAACTTAGCGAGACCCTCAGGAACCTAAAAAGACTCTGTTTAAAAACCAAAAAAATAAAAAGGGCTAGGGAGTATAGCTCAGAGGTAGAATACCCCTGGATTCAATCCCCAGTTACCCCACCATACACACACACACACACACACACACACACACACACACACACACACATCTAATTTTGGAAGTTACTAAATAAGTTTAGGAATGCCAAACTTCTTTTTTTTTTAATATTTTTTTTTTTGGTGATTGTAACCATACATCTTATTGAGGTACAAGCTGATACAGGCATATATGCAAGCATTTCTCATTTAACCCCTTCCCCAATTCTCACCCCATTCCCTCCCCCTCCCTCCTTCTCAAATTCAGTTTAGTGATTGACTTTGATATGTTTGTGAAAGTAAACCATATGCATTAAGGTGTTTCCCTCCTCCTTCTCCCCCCATCACCTTCAGTTAAGTCACCTTCTTTGTTCATCTAAGGTTTCTCCTTCTTCATCTAGAATCTCTCTTATGTCCCACTTTCTCCCTAGCTTCTGCATATTAGGGAGAGCATCTGAGTTTTTACTTTTTGAGACTGACTAATCTCACTTAACATAATATTTTCCAGTTCCATCCATTTCCCTGCAAATGACATGATTTTGTTCTTCTTTATGGCTGAGTAAAATTCCATTGTGTATATATCCCATAGTTTTGTAATTCATTCATCTGTTGATGGACATCTTGGCTGGTTCCCTAGTTTGGCAATTGTGAATTGTGCAGCTATAAACATAGATATGCATGCATTAATCTGGTAGTTTGGTTTCCATTCTTTTGGGTAGATACCCAGAAGTGGTATTGCTGGATCATATAGTAAGTTCATTCCTATTCATCTGAGGATCCTCTATACTATTTTCCAAAGTGGTTGCACTAATTTGCAATCCCACCAACAATGTATTAGAGTTCCCACTTCTCCACACCCTCACTAGCATTTATTGTATTTATGTTTTTAATGATTGCCATTCTAATTGGGGTTAGGTGAAACCTCAGGGTAGTTTTGATTTGCATCTCTCTGATTGCTAATGATGTTGAACATTTTTTCATACATTTATTGCCCACTTGTATTCCTCTTTGTGAAATGTCTATTTAGATCACTTGACCATTTTTTGTTTGGGTTATTTGTTTTCTTAGCTCTGAGTTTCTTGAGTTCTCTGTATATTCTAGATATTAGTTGTCTATCAGAGGTGTAGTTGGCAAAAATTTTCTCCATTCTGTTAGCTCTCATTTGAGGTTCTTGATAGTTTCTTTTGCTGCACAGAAGCTCTTCAGCATAATGCAATCCCATGTATTGATCTTCTTTTGAATTACTTGTGCCTTTGAGGTCTTGAGAAAGTTTACATTTGTGTGCCTATGTGTTGAAGTGTTGGACCTATGCCCTCTTCAAGTAGCTGCAAGGTGTCTGGTCTGACTGACAGGTCTTTGATCCATCTTGAATTGACCCTTGTTCAGGGTGAGAAAGTGGGGTTTATTTCCATTTTTCTGCACATGGTTAACCAGTTTTGCCAATGCCATTTGTTGAAATAATCACCATTTGCTATCTTTTTTCCAGTGTATATTTTTGGCCCCTTTGTCAAAAATCAATTGGTAGTAAGTGTGTAGAATTGTCTCTGAGTCTTCTGTTCTGATCCATTTGGTCTGTGTCTGTTTTTGTGCCAGTATCATGCTGTTTTTTATTACAATGGCTTTGTAGTATAGTTTGAAGTCAGGTATTGTGATACCTCCTGCATAGTTCTTGTTTCTGAGAACTACTTTGATTATTCTGAGTTTTTTGTTGTTTCAAATGAATTTAAGGACTGATTTTTCTATGTCTGTGAGGAGTGACCTTGGTAGTTTAATGGGTAATTTGCTCTCACTCTCTTGCACTCTTGCTCTCTCTCGGTACTGGGCATTCTATCTCTATTCTATATTTCCAGAATTTTTTTGTTTTTCTTGTTTTTAAACTGGTCTTCGCTAAGTTGCAAAGGATCTTACTAAGTTTCTGAGACTGTCCTTGAAACTTTTATCCTCCTGTCTTAACCTCCCAAATACTGGGGTTAGAGTCATGCTCCACTATACCAGGCTTGATATGATTTTCAAAATACTTTCCTCAACATTTCAAGAAGTGGTCAATACATAAAGGGGGTAGTGACTACTCCAAACAATATCACAGGCATCTGTTCTGTAAGTAGAGGAGTGCACTGGAAGAACGGAAGAGCATGCCTCACAGTGTGCTACGCAGGGTGGGGTTTCCAGATGTAGACCTCCTCCACTCCCAGGGGACTGGAGTTGGAAGAGAGCCCTGCACTCAAGATGGGGAAAACAGTCTTGCTTTAAATCCAGCAGAACTAAGAATGGGTCATTCTTCCAATTATAAAGTAAACACATCCCCAGCTGAATGCAAGAGAGACAGTGCGCCCACAAAAGCAAAGTGAGCTCTGCCTCAGCTAAGAACTGGCTGCATCTAGGATTTCCTAAATAAGCTTAAAACTAGTTGTGTTCTAGCAGTTTGCTCTTCACATTTCAGTAATTTGTTCTATACACTTCTGAAATTATTTCTTCCATCTGGGATGTGGCCTGAGTGGGGAGCCATTGGGTACCACAGTAAAGAAGGCACTATCCTAGAAAGGGGGTGGGGGCTGGGCCAGGAAGGGAGCCAGTGCCCTGAGGCTACTATATACTTTAGACTTTGAACAGAAGAGTAAAAACAAACCCCATCTTGTTGATGCCATTGCTTTCCTACTGCACTTGCTAAGTCTACATCCACATAAGATGCTTACATAGAATTGTGCATCTTTCCCAAAATTTTAAATACAATAATTTATTTAATTTTAAGTTAAATTTGTTCTTTTTTTAAGATTTCTTTTGTCTCTAGAATCTTGTGCTCATTTTCAGGATGCAAAACAACTCTGTGCACATTCAGTGGGAAATATTGCCAACACAGTTGTGGGTGATTGTATATGTGCTGGAATGTGGCTTCAGATAACATTCTAAGTTAGATTAGGCATTAGTATGAATAGTTGTGTTAAAATTGTGCCCCCCCCTAAAGAGTGGAGAAGAACAGATTGAGTCAAGTATTTCAAATGCAACTTCTATATTTCACAGTATACTAAGATATAAAAAAATATTAACTCAACTCCTTGTGGACAAACCTTCTGAGTTTTAAAATGCAGAAGTAACCAAGAATCTTTGAACTCAAGCCTTTGCAGAAAGCCCTGGATGTCTAGGAGGAAATGCTTATATATTGCCTGTTCCAGAAACATTTAAATTACTTAAGCACTTTAAAAATCTTTCCTCTATTCACAACTTAGAAGTAATAGTATGGTAGATATTATTGTATTCCTCAGAATCTAATGATTTTTTAGCTCAAAAGATAGCATAGCTTAGTTGCCTACTATGGATGAAGGTCTTTGCATTAGCAATGGGTCTATTTAGGAGGACACCGAGGCATGCAGAGATCAAATAACTACTCAGAGTCCTACAGCTGAAAGGCTGCAGAGGCAGGTTGTCAAAAATGACTCTAGACCCTCTAGTCTAGAAGACTAAACTTCTGCAAGATGCAACTATAATCTAGCTAGATTTCAAAAGCAGACCCTTGAAAAAGCAGCACAGTTCATGGCCATAGGAACATCAACTTTCTTCTCTCAAAACCCAGACTCTGAGGCTGTCCTTCACTCTTGGAGTGATCATCTGTGTTAGTCTGCCTGCAGGCTGTGGCCACATGTTGGGAAAGAAAGTCTCTTTTTTATTGACCCAGAAGTCTTAATAACTATAACTAAAACAGTTTGCAGATTTAACCACAATGTGACATCTATTTTCCCTCACTGGCCTAGGGTTGTCACCCAGCAATTTCTTTGAATAATTTATAATTTCTTTATGATAATTAAAATATCACTGAATATCATATCATAAATTAGTATCATATTATAATACACCATAATACATAGTCGGGCATGGTGGCACACGCTTGTTATCCCAGTACTTGGCAGGCTTAGACAGGAGGATCGCAGGTTCTTGGCCAGCCTCAGCTACTTAGTGAGGCCCTCTGCAACTTAATGAGACCCTGTTTCAAAATAAAGACTAAAAAATAGAGTGGGGATATAGCTCGAGGTAGAATGGGTCCAATCCCCAGTACCACAAAAAACCCATAATATGTGATTATCATAATAAAATACATCACAATATTTCATAAGAATAATATCAGTGTCATTTTGTGACTGGAAGATAGCAGTTTGTCTAGTTTGTGGTAGTCACCAGTGCTTTTCATCAAATTGTTTGCAAGTGTCTCCTTTCTGGACACACAGTAAGTCCTTTCAGTGGAAATAGGCCACCTTTTCTTGCCATCGGGTTCTGAGGAGAAGAGACCTGTGATGCTCTTGGGGCGCATTTAACTGCTGGGGCGAAGCGCTCCACAGTTCTCTTTGCTCCTTACCATGGCAGCCAACAACATCTGACATGGTAGCTCTACTTTGTTGAGCTTAGATTCTTGAGGACTGAATTGAATAAACACCCAACTGATGGTTACTAGACTATATCCTCAGTGAGAACTAGCTCTCATTATTTTTTATGGAGGCTATTTGGTATCACAGCATAATCTATTCTAACTTGATGGATACAGAAATAATGATATATAAATGGGGTTTGCACCAAACTAAAATGTATGGTGTTAGTTTAGGAAGTAAGTAGTGGCTGGTGAAGAAATTGTTAGTCGCAGGTCCTAAAGGATGACAGTCTCCATTTTTTTTTGGTGACAAAACATTTAGTAGACTCTCACCTGAAGCAAATTGAAAGCATGTAGTGTTTGGAATCGAGTACTAATAAGAGGAGCTGACTGCTCTGGGTGGCATTAGATGAGGGACTGAGTCCTAAGAGACTATCTAGGTCTTAGATCTGCCAGCTCATGATTGATATGTGAAGGCCTTTGTTCTTCTATACTACAAAAAATTTGGAGCCAGTAATCCCAGTACTTGGGAGACCGAGACAAGAGAATTGGAATTTCGAGAGCTAGCCTCAGTAACTTAGTGAGGTACTGCGTGATTTAGCAAGATCCTGATTCCAAATAAAAAATAAAAATAGGGATGGGGTGAAGCTTGGAGAACACCCTTGAATTCAATCTCAGGTACCAGAAAAAAATGGAAGTACTTTTATTACCAAAGTAAAAGCAAACCTATTCTGACTAAAATGTAGCCCACTTAACTTCATTGTACAGATGAAAAAGCTAAAAGAAACTTAGTACATTTCCCAATGTGTCAATGTTATTAAAGCAGAACTAACACAAACCAGTGTGTTTGTGTCACGGTGGCTCAGTGTGTGTCCTTTCTGGCACCAGACAGAACACTTCCCACACAGGGAGGTCTTCCTCCTAAGTCGTGTCAACATTTGTGCAAACATGGAGTAAATTCATTTGATCCATAAAGACTATCCTGGGAAGAGGCAGGATTTTCTCAGAACAGGAGGTCAGAGTCTAAATTCCAGCTAAAAGAGAAGGAAGATGAGACAGAAACCCCTCTGACACACAGGAAAGAGACCCTCTTTAATTCTTCAGAATGAACATCAGAAAATGGCAGAGGAGAAACCTCTGAAATTGTTGATGTGATTCACAAAGTCAACAACGGAGGGCGGAAGCTTCATATACAAGAAGAAAGTAAACAGTAGAAATATAAACCCTGTTCATGGCAAGGAGCTTCTCACTCTGCTGGGTGTTGACTAAGAACTTGTATCTCCCTGTTTTTGTGTCTTGCCTCCCATTGAGTAAAACCACAACAAAAATCTGAGGTCAAATGAGAAGCAATGTTTGATATAGCTTGGCCTGCCCTGATTAGTGGATTGGAATAATGGAAGTCTTTCCGTGAGATCAAAGGGATGTTTCCAGGGGATGTTTGCTGAGATTCTGCACAAAATGTGTTTCTCATGAGAATGTTTAACAAAGTCTCCACTGGAACATGGTCCCATCTTTCCAGGTGTAGGGAAATTCTTCATCTACTTAGCAGAATAAGACATTTAATCCAAACATGTATCCCATGGGAGCCCCCTAAATGATGAAAAATTGAGTTCTCAGAAGAGATTTTCTTTTTCAGATTCTCATTTTCCTTATCAAATTGAGAACTCACACTCCTTGAGAATTGCAATGACTAGATGGGATCATAAACACATTTGAAATTGACCAAAACAAAAAAATTGGGGAACTTCATGGGTGAAATTATTATGACTTTAACTTTCTCCATCTCTTGCCACGTGTGTGTGTGTGTGTGTGTGTGTGTGTGTGTGTGTGTGTGTAGGGGAAATGGCAAGAGATATGTGTGTAGAAATAAGATCACATTTTTATGCTAAAGTCTAATTTCTTATGCCATTTTTCATGAAACATGACACATGGCAGTTGGTCTTATAGCCTTGTTCTGATGATACTCCCGCACATTAATAAAAAACATTTCACAACACCAGTGCAATGCACAGCCAAGGAAAGAGCCACTTCCTCATTCTGCATCTGGTAAGCCTCATTTTCCTGTCCCTTTAATTTTGAAAATGTCTCTTTCCACCACTCCCTCTGCCTTCCCTCAGTAGCACTTCTATATCTTTTTCCTTGAATTGATTCTCCATTTCTCTATGAAGAGTAGGGAGGATTCTGAGTTTTTCTTGTGTTTTGAGGCAGGAAAATATCCTTTTGTTAGTCGTAGTATTTCTTTTCCTGAATTCCTGGATAGATTCCACACTGACCTGAACTGATTTCAAATCATCGAGTTACAGAATAGAGAGTACTTTGGAAATTTTTCTCTTTCCCCCATGATCTCTCTGCCACTGTTTCTCACTCAGTCACCCGAATGAAATGATTCCCTGTGATGACACCTTCTCCAAGTTTCCACCTTTTTGCATTTAGATAACATTAAAGAGCATCCAAAGAAAATATTCAAGCCGGGCATGGTGACGCATGCTTGTAATCCCAGCATTCGGGAGGCTGAGACCGGAAGATCCGGGTTCACGGCCAGCCTCAGCTACCTAGTGAGGCACTCCACAACTTAGTGAGACTCGGTTTCAAAATAAAGAATAAAAAATAGGGTTGGGGGTATAGCTCGGAGGTAGAATGCCCCTGAGTTCAATCCCCAGTACCACAAAGAAAACAACAACAACAACAAAGAAAATATTCAAATAAATACTCTTTCCTGACACCAGAATTCACCAAGATAAGAAAGGTTAGACTGATTTCATTTAATATGTTATATAAGGAAATTGAGTTCTCTTTTTTATTACATCATTTCCTAAACAGGAACTGGCAAACTGTTATGACTTATGAAGTAATCTGCTTGTTTTTGTTGAATCCACAAGCTAAGAATAGTTTTTACCTTTTTAAATTTAAAAAAAAAACAATATTTTGTGACACAAGAAAATTACATGAAATTGGAATATTAATCCTCAAAAATAATGTTTTGTGGGAACACAGCCTGACCCACTCATTTACATGTTATCGGTGGTTGTGTACTAAAATGGCAGAGTGGAGGAATTACAATAGATACAATAGAGGCCTAAATAGCTGAAAATATGTACTAGGTGCCCCTTTATAGAAAAGATGTGCCAAAGCCTGATTTTTAAAAAATTTGATCAACACATAATAATTGTACAAAATTCAGAAGGCATAATGTGATTTGATTCATGTATACATTGTATAAAGATTAGGTTAATTAGCACATCACCTTAAACTTTTATCATTTATTTTTGTAAGTACATCCAAAACCTTCTCTTCTAGCTATGTTGAAGTCTACAATGCATTATTGTTAACTACTAATAAAAAGTATACAAGTTCTAAAGAACTCTTAAGATTTTGTTCTGAAATTAAAAAAAAGAAAAGATACACCAAATATTGGGCTACTTCACTGCAGAAAGTTGAAAGCTAAGACTATAAAAGAAATAAGGCATTTTGAATTAATAAGAACAAGTTGAACCCAATTTTCTCTGCATTAGTGGTTCTGACTAAGTCCTTTTTTTTTTTTTCTTCAGTACCGGGGATTGAACTCAGGGGCATTCTACCTCTGAGCTATACCCCCAGCCCTATTTTTTATTCTTTATTTTGAAACAGGGTCTCACTAAGTTGCGGAGTGCCTCACTAGGTAGCTTAGGCTGGCCTGTGAACCCGGATCCTCCAGTCTCAGCCTCCCAAATGCTGGGATTACAAGTGTGTGCCACTTCTCCTGGCTACTAAGTCCCTTTACTTTTATTTCATTCATCCATTTTCCTTTTATGGAGGCATATGCCGGACACAGTGGACACGCTGGGAACACAATTGAGATCAATTTCAAGACCCTGTCCTCAAAAGTTCTACAGTTTGTTATGAGGATTAACTACAATGAGCTTGAAAGAACTCTGGAAAATGTAAAGTACTATGTAAAAATTAGTAATGATTCCTATATTTTGAAACCACACAATTTTAAGATATTTGTCTTTGGTGTGACTGAGACCTTGACAGTTTAGGAGATATTTAGAACTTTTTTGTGCCTTTAGGTGCCATACCTTAGTATTGCTGTCATCTCAGCTTTTCAATTTCCTTTCTTTAATAATGCTATTCATTTAGCATTTGATGACACCCCATTACTCTGTTTATCCTACACATAGGAGGTAGTTTAAGAGACAAACCCAGCAACAATATTGACACAACTGGCTTCTTGCTTATCTTTTACTTGGTTGAAGCATGGATTGTCTTTAATAGAGAAGTTGTTAGTAAAGTGCCCTTATCTTGGGAAAATAAACAGCACGTTGCTAGGTAAGGAGGGCTTGCACCATCACTGTGCAACAGCTGCTGAGCAAATGCTTTCCTCTAAGAATTATCTCAGTTTTATATTTAAAAAAGCATATAAATTTTATATTAAAGTTTTTAATAATACTAGCTGGGGAAAACTAAGCTTTTATTTCCAACCAATAAATACTTATTAAATACCATTTTTTAAAATGTGCATTTCCAATTAATAATGCTTTTAATTATTGAATAAGAAACTGTTGGAATATTGTCAACAAGATACCAAAATAGTAACTTCTAATATTAGTCCTCTCTCAGAAACATCAATTTGAATACTCATGAAAATACCTTCACAAGAACAATGGGGTCCAGGTGAGAGATTACAGCACCTGCGGAGAGCACAGAAATAAGAAAATGACAGGGTAGGAAGGAAAGGTTCATAACACCCTGTCATCCTTCCCCAAAGCCTGTACAGTGCAGTGTGTGGAGAGAAATATCTTCCATGTGGAAGAAAGAGAGGGGAGTAGGTTGGACTTCCCACAGCCCTCAGCACTTAGCCCAACCTAGGGAACTTTGTCACCAAGCTTGCCCTTGGTCTTAAGGCACTTCCCACCAGAGCACCTCACCATCCCTGGTGGACTCAGGCTTCAAGCTGTACTTTAGAACCAGACTCACCCTCCACAGACCCAGGAACCAGGCTGGGTGGTCCCTGGACCTCCAGCAAGCCTTGCCTGTTGGGCCACCCAGAATTTCTGGTCAGGCTGACTGGGGATGAAATTTCCCTGTCAAAGCCAGAATACAAGGACTGGAGTAGCTGCCTACATTTTCAAATGTGCAGGCACCAACACACCACAAGGACCATGAATAATTAGGTAAACCCAACACTACTAAATAAACAAAATAAAGCACCAATAAATAATGCTAAAGAAATGGAGATGTACAAACTCCCTAAATCAAAACAATCATCTTAAATAAACTCGTTGAGCTACAAGATAGAAAACTATTTGTGTGTTGTCATAAGTGTGTCCAAACATCAGGTACGTATGTGTAATATATACAATCTTTGTCAATTTTTCTTCAACAAAGTGAGAAGAAATAGCATTATACTTAAATGCATTTCAAATATTATTTTATTTTTAATTCCTTTGGCTTTTTTTTTTTTTTTTTTTTACCAAATTAGTCATCTGAATCCAATATGTTAGTCAGGTATAGTAGTGCTCACCTGTAATCCCAATACTTAGGAGGCTGAGAGAATTGTAGAGTTGAGTCCAACCTCAGAAACTTAGCAAAATCTCTCAGCAACTTACTAAGAACCAGTTTCAAAATAAAATAGGGCTGGGGGTGTAGAGTACCTCCGGGTTCAATCTCAGTACTTCACTCTCCAAAATCAATACATTAAGCTGATTTTCTAGATAAGACTAGTTTTCTGTCCAAACTTTTACATTATTTTGAAGTGAATTTCTAATGTGTATGCAATACAAAGTATCTCTGTGTTTTATTTCTCATGTATATAAAAATTTAATTGGAAATTATTCAATAGGGTAAAATTTACATTTCTTAAATAGTTGTTCAGTCCTCATGTTTTTATATTGTCCTTCAAATAAAAAAAAATAAGTCACTGGTGTTTTTTGTTATGTGGTTTTACAATCATACGTAAGCAATTTTATACCTCTCTCAATATTATTTTCCCATTTAACCTGTGTTAAAGGGTATAATAACCATGAAATGTTGCTATGTTAAAATATTAAATGATATCCCACTAGGGGAAAAGAAGGGAGAATAATAAAATAAATTACTCCAAGTGTGTATTCAGGACTTGGCCAGTGTGCTCAAGTCCTCCCCTATTAAGACCATACAGCTCTCTATTAACTGTTGAAACCAACATAAATAATCTGGCCTGGGAGGAATTAAGGCACCAGAAATGCCCATGATTTGCTCATATTCTAATGCTAGGTGTTAGAAAAGTAATCGTTTATGCTAACATAAAAGGAATAGAAATTTTACTTTCATCAAGAGGCCTTCCCTTCAATCACACTACTCAGATACCACCATACTTAAGTACACCCTTAATTCCTGCTCCAGAAGTAAGCTTCTATAAACTCAGATCTGCTTACATCCCACTAGACGCCCAAAATAGTACAAATTCCATCCACCTGACATGCTGTGTACCCTACAGGAGATCTGAGAGTATGCACATTAATCAAATGAATTATCACTGCTAATTCATAATTAGCAATATGAATCAAACTAGTTATCATTGTACACTGTGTGTCTGTTTTATGCAATGTTGCACCAGATGACACACTCAAACTATTTATTATAAATTCCATCTTTCCAGTCCTTTCTCCTCAGAGTAGAGTCATTCTGTTAGTTTTAAATCTTCTGTGACAGTTTTTAACCTTTATTGGGTCATAGGTACAAAAAAAAAAAAAAACTGATGAAAAACATGAGACAGGTGTGGTGGTGCATGCCTGTAATCCCAGTACTTGAGAGAATGAGACAGGAGGATCACAGGTTCAAGACCTATCTCAGCAACTTAGCGAGGCCCTCAGCAATTTCGTGAAAAATTGTTTCAAAATAAAAGTAAAATAGGGCTGGGGGTGTAGCTCAGAGGTAGACTGACCCTGGGCCTAATCCCTAGTATCACATGCACAAAAAAAAAAAAAAAAAATGGACTCCTTCACTCCTTCCCACAGAAAGGGCGTATCTATGTGTATATATGTTTGCATATATATTTATATAAATAGTCATGAACTTCTCAGTACCATTTCAGCACCTCCATGGACCTCACCTACACTGTTAATCCCTCTAAATTTCATGCTTTAGTGCCATCTTAGAGACCTAACTAAAGTCTTGGGAGAAGGCAAGTAAATGCTTCTGTTTGTTTTTTCCTTGGCATTCTTTTTCAATAACTAAAGCATCCTAGCAGAACATCAGGGTGGAGTCCGTACCTGATAAAAATACAGGAAGAAAGCTGTCATTTCTGGAATTTTTCCATGACCCAGAGGAACTAGTGTGCAACCAAGCAGCTGGCCATCGGCCAGTGTTTATCTGGATAGAACCTCAAGCTGGGGAATGCTTTTCCAGGAGATAAAATAGCGTATACTTTCTTTCCTATCACACCCTAATAACCCCCAGATTTTATTTCCCAGGAGCAAATGTTTATAACTCATTTCTCCAAGACTGGAGTGATATAGATTCCAATGTTTACACTCAAAAAGCGTAATAGGAGATGAAGTTCAGTGGTAGAGCTTCTGCCTACCGTGCACAAGGCCCTGGGTTCAATCCCCGGCATTGCAAAATAAATAAATAATAAATAAATGGTGAGTATTGAGGGACCGCTAAAGAAATGAATGTTTCATTCAAGATAAGAACAATGCAAAACAATTCTTGTAGTGCTTAAGTATCCCTCCCCCTCCTCTCTGGATCAAGCACTGTGATTCCTCTGGGCCTGCCCCTACAGTAAGGCTTGATCAAGTCTTGCTTCCTTCTAGAAAGTATTCTGTAGCCAAAGAGGTCATGTAGACAAAGCATCTGTCTGATTCAGTCTTAACATTTATGTCAGGGATACATTCAGCAGGAGAGGAATTTGGGAGGATATGGGATTTCTGGCATTTCAAAATCCAGTTAGCAGCCCCACAAGTGAGGTGAGCTTTTGTTTCTGACAACTTTAGCTGGAATATTACAATTCAAAAGGTGGGGGCAGGGGGACATAGACTGGATTTTTCCATTTTCATGCGAGTGCCAAGAATAAATCTAGAAAGCATGGAAGTTGGGTGCTTCTTTTTTTTCTATCTTTTCAAGAAAATATAGAAAAAAAAGTCCTCTTCCCAAAGAGAACAGAAGTACCCAGTTCCTACTCTATATTAAATATGTGTAAGGTTCTCATCTACCACATTATAGACTACCATAGGTAAGGAGTTCCGTCTCTTTTCAGGTTTTTCTTCAGCAGCACCACAAGTCAGCTTCTCTCTTTCCTTCTGGTAACTATCCCATCCCTGCTCTGTCATCTGAGCAAACAGTCCATAGCTCTTTCAATACATAACATTCTTTCAGCTGTAGTCACTCTCTGTCCCTAGTACAGTCCGTTGTTCAAAAGGTGAGGTAACAAAACCTTGACTTGCTGCCCTTTGGCTGGGAAAAACATGTCCTGTGTCACGCACACCCCAGACGTGTCCCCAAAGCTGCTGCCAGAACTCATCATCATCAGGGCAATTGAATTCTCATAACTGTCGCTGCTTCAAGTGGACGAGAACAATGACTGCCCCAGCAGCTGCAGAACCCAAGCACCCCCCAGTGTTTTTGTTATTGCTTAAAAATAGTAAAATAAAAAAAAAGACTATGTGCAGTATAATTCATCAAGGTAGAAGGGGAAGTTTGGGAAGGAACTAGGAATAATTGTGCAGGAGGCCCCATGGAATTCTTAAATTATTCAAACTTTCTAAGTGTTTAAATAAACTCCAATAATGACCATCGGTTCATGACCTTCGAATTTCCAGACCCTCACCAACCACATCCATCCCTCTGTACCCCTTCAGTTCTCCCTATTCTTTTGCCTCAATGTCTAATCTAGTAACATAACCTAAGAGGTCTCTGAACTACTTCATTTCACCAAAAGAACGTAAGTGCCATTCAGTAAATATTTGTGAAGTTTCTCCTGTCTTATGTTTTCCCCCAAATATAAGCTTTCAAGAAAACTAAATGAAAAGGAGACTGAATATGCTTTAAAATAGGAATATGCCAGGCATGATGGTACTTGGGAGGCTGAGACTGGAGGATCATAGGTTTGAGGACAGCCTCAGCAAATAGTGAGACTCTCATCAACCCAATGAGAGCCGGTTTCAAAATAAAAATTAAAAAATAGGGCTGGGGGTGTAGTTCAGAGACCGAATGCCCAGGATTCAATCCCTAGTAACATACACACACACACACACACACACACACACACACACACACACACACACGCAAATACAGAAGTGGTCTGATTGCTCAACTAAAAAGGAAGCATCTATGTAGTCCAACATGATAAGGATTTCTTGATTTCTGCCAATATCTTAAGTAATTTCCTTCCACTCTGTGGATAGCTGTTAGAACAATCTGCTTTCTTTCTCCTCCCCATCCCACCCCCATGGCTGGATTCTTGTGAGGGGAGGGTTTTTCTCAGCATCAGAATTTGGGTTTGCTTCCATTCCTTGTTGTCTACCCATTGTATCCCAAAAAGAGTTCCCAGGAAACAAAGCGGCTAGAACTACGTAAATTCGGAAGAAGAGCTCTAAGGAGCCAGTGATGAAGCTAGGTGGCATTGGTATCCAGCTTCTAAATGAAGTTTGAAAATCAACAACTGGTTCCAGTGTCTTTGGGCATTTTATAGTCCATAATTGTATAGTCAATTATAAGTGGCCAATTCCCACAGAAAGCAAGTGGAAGGGAAGTGAGGTCAGACCGACAGCCTGGTGCCAAGTGATTTGAATCAGTCTCACGACAGTAATGGAGCAAGGGACAGACCCACTATGTCATATCCCCCTCCGGGAACGGGATTGAACAACTCTGGAGAAGTTGATGTTCGTGCAGACTAGTATTGCCTTCACTAAACACATTACTTCCTTAATTGAGGCACACTGGTTATTTTTAAAAAGCTAATCCAGTAACTCATTTTAACTTATTTTTGGAGCCAGAGAAACAATTGCGATGTTGTAACTTCTTTTTTTTTCTTCACTTGAGAAGACAATCTTTCAATCAAATATTCTCCTGATATGGATCAATCTAAATTTACTGAAATCTTAAGTGATGTGTATCAACTGAATTTACTTACTGCAAAAAAATTGCCAAAATCAGAGCCAAAAATAGATGGCTAACTTTAGGAAGCAACTATCTGTTAATAAAAATTAGACTAGTTTCCCCCCCCCCCAGATTGATGGGAGTAATTATTCCTAGGAAATATGAGAAATGACTAATTTTATGGTATGATTTGGAAAAATCCATATAAGGCAGCCAATGGAAAATGTAACCAGTGAAAATGATTCTGAGAACATGAGACTTAGAACTTGATTTTAAATTGTGTTAGAATAAAGAAAGATTGATATTTAATGATCTGTGGACTCAGAGAAGGCATGATCCTCCTTATGAGGAGCAAACGCACAAGAATACGGTAATAAAACTGCCAGAGCTTTGTTAGTACTACGAAGAGACCCTTTGTCCTCTGCTGTCCAACGTAATGTCATGAGTTTCATCAGTTGGTGCTCAGTGTCCTGGCCCTGACCCCAAAGCCACTCCAGTGCCTCTCCCCAGGTCCCTGCTTCTCAGGTCCATTGCAAACCTTGGTTTTCTTTCTTAGCAGTTGTCTACTTAATTATTCTACTCGTCTTCCATAATAAACTTAAAACATCTTCGGTAATGCTTACATATCATATGATAATTATTTCCTCTTAAAATATTATTACTGTAAAACACATAGTATATGTGAAACATGACAAGGATTTATAGGTATAGTTTACAATATACATTTTAAAAATATACCAGGTGTACAGGTTAGAAACCTCTTGAACCTATTCTCCTCTCACTCCACCCCACCCCAGAGATGGCCCTCACCTTGAATCATTAGTCATTCCCTTGCCCTTCTTTATGCTCTTACCACTTCTGTATATATTCCTCGGTATACTTTGTTCATAATTTCTAACTTATGTATTGTTTGGTGACTGGGTGACTGCTTCTATTACTTTTAATATACATATATGAATAGATGGATGGTTGTTTTGTTTTTGTTTTTGTTTTTTTCTTTTCCAGTGCAGGTGAAACCCAGGGTTTCACACATTGTAGGCAAATGTTCCACTACTCAGCTCCATCTCCAGCCTTCCTGCTATATTTTTGCAGTTTCCCCATGATAGTACATGTAACCAGAGTGAATTCAGTTTCGCTGCTATGCATCTTCCAATATGTAACACAAGTTATTTATCCAGGTGTTTGACAGATGTTGGACTTGTTTCCAGGTTTTCAGTTCACAAACAATGCTGTTGTGAACATTCTTGTTAGTGCCTCCTGGTGCATGTGTCATGAGTTTATGCTTACAGATTAAATTGCTGGGCCACAGAGTTCAAATGCCAAACTTTTCTAAAATAGCTTCCCGAGTACACACTATAGCTGCAATGGGTGATCATCCCTGTTGTTTCATATTTGTGTAAGCAAGCACCCAATATTACCTGGCTTTTTAATTTTGCCAACTTAGTACATATAAAATTATTCTAATTTACATTTCCATGACTAATAAGGTTGGACATCTCTCATGTTTACATGGGCCAGAATGAGAACCCAGGACACAGACCTACAAATGTATGGAAATCTGATTTCTAACAGATTGGCACTGCAAGCTGGTTGGGATAGATGGACTGCCATGACTGATTTTCCCGTGGAAAAATAAATAGAAAGGAATTCCTAGTTCATATCTTGCCAAAATAAAGACAGAAATATAAGGAAAAGCTATCACCATCATTATTACAGATTCTTAAAAACACAAAGCACAAACATTATCAGGAAAATGCTGATAAAGTCAATCACATTAAAATTAAGTACATTCTTGACTCATTCATCTGTAATAGCCACTACATCATAAATCCATTTTCCATAAATTTGTGCATTTGTTTATGGGATCTTTCCTCAATTCTATTTGTCTATCCCTATACTAACATTATAGTATCTTAATTACAGTAGTTTTACAGTGACTTCTGATAAGGAGTCAGTCTTGTTCTTCAGAAATATTTTGATTATTCATGGCCCTTTTGTCTTCCATTTAAATTTAAATCGACTTTAAAATCAACTGTCAAATTTCCAAAAATAACTCTATTGGAACTTCTGTTGAAATTGCTTTGAATGTCTAGATCAGTTTGGGAAAGGAGAAATGTTTATCATTCTTTAGTTTCTATCCGAGGGCATGGTATATTTATTTATTTATTTCAGTCTTCTTATATGTCTTTTACAACAGTTTATTGTTGTTACCTTTGTAAAAAATACATTTTTCAAATTTTAGTCAAGTGACTTTCTGGGTTAGTTTTGTTTTGTGTGTGTGGGGGAGGCTGGGTATTGAACCCAGGAGCATTCTATCTCTGAGCCCCATTTTCAGTCCTATTTTTATTCTTTATTTTGAAACAGGGTTTCACTAAGTTGTGGAGGGACTCACTAAGTAGCTGAGGCCGGTCCCAAACCTTCAGTCCTCCTGTCTCAGCCTCCCAAGTACTGGGATTACAAGCGTGCACCACCATACCTGGCTTGTATTGGTTTTGTTTCAAGAAATATTTCTAAATTCTTACTCATTCTGAAAATAAAATTTTGGGGATTTTTTATACAGATAATTTCTCTTTTCATTTAATAAATATTCATTAAGGGCCCCTTCTATTCCAGGTCCCATTGAGGCCCAAGGGATTCAGTAATGATAAAAAAAAAAAAAAAAAAAAAAAAAAGAAGAAGAGAAAAAAAAGGAATCCTAGTCTCAGTAGCATTTATATTCTGGAAGGGGGAGACAAAGAAATGAAATATACAGATGTCAGATGGCAAAAAAATTGTTTGCAGAAAATAAAGTAGAGCAGGGGAAAGGGGAATGCTAGAAAGTAGCAGAGTGGGGAAATAACTTAATTTTTAGATCGTGTGGTCAGAGAAAACCAGCTTAAGAAAGAGTCTTTTGCAAAGACTTTGTTGGAGAGCTGCAGGTGGATGGAACAGCCAGTCAAAACCACTAAGGCAGGGTCCTGGCTGGTTCCTTTGAGGAGCAACTAGAGAACAGAAAGGCTAGACAGGACACCAAGAATGGGGACAGCATGACTCAGGACTGGATTGTGCAGGACCTCGTAGACTCACACTGTCTAATACTTCAGCCTTTCTAAGCTGTGTATTTGTTAACAACAGTTGCTTTTTTTTAAAATTCTGCATCATGGAGGACAATCAATAGAATGTTGAAGCAGAGTGGTGACAGAGGGCAATCCTGTTTTATTCTTGATCTTAAGGGGAATGTTTTCAACATCACCATTAATTATGGTGACAGCTGTAGATTTTTCTGAAAGCGTTGTATGTGGTTAAGAAAGTTTTCTTCTCATTGTTGGCTTACTGAGAGTTTTGTATTGTGGCTGGGTAATGAATTTCATCAAATATGTTTGTTTAGCTTTCGCATGTGATGATATATGATCATCTGTTAAAGTTTGAAATCAACTAATTTTCTAATTAAACCAAAGTGTGTGTGTATGTGTGTGTGTGTGTGTGTGTGTGTGTGTGTGTGTGTGTGTGTGTTACTGGGGATTGAACCCAGGGGTGCTCTACCACTGAGTTACACCCCCAAGCCTTTTTATTTTGTGACAGGGTCTCACTAAGTTACTTTGTTCTGGCCTCATACCTCCTGTCTCAGCCTCCCACCAAATACTGGGATTACAGGCATGGGCCACTTAGCCTGGCTTAAACCAAGTTTATATTCTTTCCTTGGGTAAACTCAATTTGGCAATGTATACACACATTTACATATATTTGTTACATATATAACATATACATAATATATTACTGAATTTAAATTGCTAGAAGTCAGTTTAAGATTATGCCGTTGAATTCATGAGTGGGATTAATTTGTAATACATGTTTTCTGGACTGTTTGGGGTTATGCTAATCTCACTGGTTGGAAGTATTCCCTATTTCTCTATTCTCTACAAATGTTTTGGTTTGATGTCTACTTAGGCTTCCTGAATGATTGATAGAACTCACCGATGAAAGTGTTTAAGATAATTTTTCTTATTATAGAAACATTTATGGAAGATTTATAGTACTAGTTATTTAAAATTTTCTTTATCAGGTTATAAGTATTATGCTGATTTCATTAAAAGATTTTATAAGTCCTCCATCTTTTTCAATATTCCAAAACAGTCTCCATGAATTGTGGGAAATCTATTTCCAAAATACTTGACCTAGTAATATTTTGTGGGTGTAGGGTTCAGTGTGAAGTGGGGAATATTTTTAGACAATATTCTCTACTTTGTGTAACTAGTCTTTTAGATTCTCTATAATTATCTTATGTTTGTGATTTATTGCCATCTTCATTGCATAGTTTATGTATTTTAATCTCATCTTTTCCTTGAAGCTGTTAACTAATTATTTGTCATATTTTTGTAAATAACCAGAGCTTTGACATGTTAGTTTCCTCATTTTAAAATATTTCATTAATTTCTCCTTTATATTAAACATTACTTTCTGTCTGTCTTATATTAGTTTCATCTGTTTATTTTTAATTTTTTAAATTGGTATGTCATTCATTTTTTATTTTAATTTATTCTTATCTATCAACATAAATTTTTGTGGTCCTGGGGATTGAACTCATGAGTATTACAGGTATATGCCATCATGCCCAGCTAAAAATCTTACATTTTAAGACAAGTATTTCCTTGAAAAATTTTAAATTATCCCATATCTAATGTTAGATATCTAATGTTTCATCATTAGACATTATTTTATAGAGAATTTTCAACCTGGGTTTCAATCTTCTCCTTTATATAGGACTTTCATATCAATTTTTAAACAATGTGAATATAAGTAACAATGGGCTTACTTCTTTTTCTTTGGCTTATGGTTAATTTCTTGCTTTATTAATTTATGTATTTATTCATTCATTTATTTACTTATTTGTACTGGTGATTGAACCCAGGGACATTCTACCTTCAAGCTACACCCCCAGCCTTTTTCTTTTTTGAACTTGCTAAGTTGCTGAGGCTGGTCTTGGTCTTGGATCTCTGTTCTGTAAGAGCCTTCTACAAATGTTTTCATCCATTTCTCCTTGTAGTTTTGGTAGTTTTAAACCTTGTGACTTATGTGACACAATGATAATTCATGCATACATGTTCTTCATAGTGGATAATAATATTTCACTATAAAATTCCTTCCACTATCTCATTTAATTTTTGCCCTGCATTCAAGAACAAGTGATGTAAAAATGACAATTTTGCTGTCTTTTTTTTTAATTCACCTGGATTGCCTTTGCTCTTCCTTTTATTTTCAGTCTTTCTGAATTACTTTTTCAATCTTTTCTTAAAGCAATGGACTTGCCTAATGTATATAACAGATATTTGAGAAAAATAAACCACAAGTATGTTTTAGCTATGAAAAGACATCCAGAATTCTTGAGCAAATTTTCATTTCGGTTTTCTTCCTTTTAAGGAATCAAATAAAATGGCTCAGGGCCACCAAAAACATATTTCCTATACCCAAGAGGATCAGAGAAGCAAAGGGTTACACGATTTTCCCACAACAAAGAAACATGGAAGAAGCTCTTTTCATGACTGTGTATATTTATTTCTTTTTAAATAAAAGTTAATCATGCTATTCCTTTCAATTATTACAAAGTAGAAAATTAATTATCACACTGATTTGTACCATTGGGAATGTATCACTACTTTAGGTTAAATTAAGCTACTTATGGTCTCTCTTCGCTTTAAAATAAGATATATAAAAATAGCCAATGGAATTTTTATGGAATCTGTTGAAATTATTATTATTATTATTACTATTACTATTATTTGTGGTACTGGGGATTGAACCCAGGGGCATTCTACTTCCTAGTTACATTCCTATCCATATTTTTTTTATTGGTGCATTGTAATCATACATCTTTGTTAGGTACAAGCTAGTAAAGGCATACATGCATACATCTCTCATTTAACCCTTCCCCAATTCCCACCCCACTCCCTCGCCCTCCCTCCTTCTCAAGTTCAGTTTAGTGATCGACTTTGATATGTTTTTGAAAGTTCATCATGTGCATTAGGGTGCTCCCCCCATCACCTTCAGTTAAGTCACCTTCTTTGCTCATCTAAGGTTTCTCCTCATTTGTCTAGAGTCTTCCTTATGACCCACTTTCTCCCTAGCTTCCACATATTAGGGAGAGCATATGATTTTTTACTTTTTGTGACTGACTAATCTCACTTAGCATGTTTTCCAGTTCCATTCATTTCCCTGCAAATGGGTCTCACTAAGTTGCAGAAGGCCTCACTAAGTAGCTGAGGCTGGCCACAAACCCAGATCCTCCTCTCAGCCTCCCAAGTACTGGGATTACAAGTGTGCGCCACCACGCCTGGCTCTAAATTATGTTATTTAATTATTATTCTTTAGCTATTACTGTCCTGTGACCAATATTTTTCTCTTAAAATAATCATCATTGCTATTATCATAATCATATTCTACTGAGGTTCCACGAATTTATTCATTTAAAATATTTATTGAGGTATCTATGCACTATTACATTTTATGTAAGTTCATTTTCTCATTTGATCCTCAAATTTGTGGGACAGGTGCTACTAAACCATTCTTATAAGAGAAGGACACTGAGGCCCAGCCATCTGAATGATCTTTAGTTCATAAACGACAAAGCCATGATTTGAACCCAAGTCCCTCCAACTCCAAATCCTTTTCTGCCCATATCAGAAATGATCTGGCCTTCTGTTTGAAACCCATAATTTGCCTTGTACTTTGCTATACATAAAAATCTTGCTTCCCTGTAACTCTTACCTATGTATCATCCATTATCTTTTTTCTATAAATCAGTAACCTGATCCCTTAGGGGGAAAAAAACACCTTTCTTCATTCACAGAGATTGTGATGTGAATAGACCTGATCAAACCCTGGCTCTAAGGTTAGATACCAAGTATACTCTTATCAGTGTATTTCATCCGCTCCTCATATTGATTGGATTAAAGCTAGACATGAACTAAGTTCAGGTCAAAGAAATGATGCATTTCCATCAGAAAAAAACTAGGGATGAAGAGTTCTTTGGGGGTTGATGTTGCTGAGAGAATGTGGTCTACATCTGGGTCACCAGCAACCATCTCAGCCTTTTAATGAAAACCAGGGTGTGAGAGTGAGCCTGGGATAAAGGCGTGAAGAGTAAATACAGTAAATGTGCTCCAGATGACATCACTTAAACTTCTAAATCCATTAAAACCTGAAATTTACTTTTAACTTCTTACTTAGAAAAGCCAATTGTTGTAGAGTAAATTCGCCCAGAAGTAGTTCTCAAGACAGGGCTTATACTGCATGTAGTTGAATTAGAAATTGATGTCAAAAAATACTAATATGGATATAGAGGAGTGAGGTAGGGGAAAGAAAATTCCGATAAATGTGCATTATTAAGCCAAGTGTCATTTTTTAGCAACTGGAGCTTAATCTTAGTAGGGCACTCTGGGACTAGTGTAGAACGTGCCTCAGTTCTCTTGCTTGAAGATGAGGGAGCTGGGGTATTTATCCACCCACTCCTGTCACTGATTGATGAACGTTCCTCACTGCTTATTCTAGAGCACTTCCAATGTCCCCCTTTGCAAGGCCTGAAAGAGCCCACAGGCAGAGTTCTGGCAGGTGGTAGGTCAGTAAAGGGAATCTTCAGAGCAGATGTCTGCAGAGAGCAGAACAATCAATTCCCTCTTTTCCTTAAGTCTATTTGAGTTGAGTTTCCATCACTGAAACTAAAGAGCTCTGATTGAAATCACACACCAGCTAGACACAAGTTTTTTAAGGTGAAGGATTCTATGTGTGGTTCTCTCCTTAATTCAAGCCCTTACATAGAAAGCACACAGGAAAGCTTCATGGCTGGTCTTCAAGAGTTTATTTTAACCATTGATTCCAGCAGATGATTTTTGCTAAGAAGCAAGAAAATCTCTCATAAACAGAATTACAGTTAACCAAAAACATAATCCACCCCATCCCCTGGCCCTTGAAATTTATGGGAAAGAGCAAAATGTTCATTCAAAAAGCTGATAAGAATTTGTCCAGCCGGACCTGGTGGCGCACGCTGTAATCCCAGCATTCGGGAGGCTGAGACCGGAGGATCCGGGTTCTCGGCCAGCCTCAGCTACCTAGTGAGGCACTTCACAACTTAGTGAGACCCGGTTTCAAAATAAAGAATAAAAAATAGGGCTGGGGGTATAGCTCGGAGGTAGAATGCCCCTGAGTTCAATCCCCAGTACCACAAAAAAAAAAGAATTTGTCCACAAAAACATCTGTGCAGATGTGTCATGAGGTCGTTACACAATCTATTCTAACTGCTGCTATATCTACAACTAAAATCACACTGATTTCAACTCAACTACTATTTAGGGAATTCTCATCTACAGAAGAATGAATTATAGCCATTGTTTTAAAATTAGAAGAAAAAACACATCAGAGGGTATCTTTTTCAAATGTATCTTTATTTGTAATTGACCTAGTAATTGTACATGTGTATTCTGCCAGTGGTAGAGACTGACTTCTTTTATGAATATTTCTAGAATTTGTTTTCATGTCTAATGGCTCTGCTTGTATAAAATTGGCCCTGATTGGAAAATCGGTCTTAGGAAGGCCTTAATTTATTTGTGCTTTCTATAATTTGAAATCAGGACAATGAGATTTAGTGTATAAATGCACGGGTTTCTCAATTTATTATTGATCTGAATTCCCATCACTTAAAATTTAAAAGTAAGCCTATAGGTGATATAATACATGCAGATTAGATTAAAGATGACTCTAAAAGGCTTCTTAATCTATATGTTACTATCCTGGCTGTGGGATTCAAACCAAGTCACTTATTATTATTATTAACATTATTTCCATGAGAAAACATGACAGGTAGACCAAGTTTTGGGTTCTACAGTTCCAGTCCCCAATGTATTAGGAACTCTGAGCTCCGTCTTCTACAAATTGATTTGGCAGAAGCTGAGAACTTAAAGAGCTTTGAGAAAAGCAAATACTGAGGTCAAATTCTTGAGTAGGACACAGAAGTTCAATAAAGGGCTGACACTTGGATAGGACAATAGATAAAGAAACTTGGGGCCCACTCTTGCATAACAACCTCGTAGTTTTTCGATGTCTATGGCTACTTCCAAATCTCCCCCTTTCTTTTATTTTTGTTCTTTTTTTTTGCTGCTGGAAATTGTAGAAATTGGGCATCTAGGGACAGTCTACCTTTGTGTTAGAGCCACCCTTATTTTTTAAAATTAATTCTGAAACAGGAAACAGGGTCTTGCTAAATTACTAAGGGTCTTGCTAAGTGGCTGAGACTGGCCTTGAATTTGTGATCCTTCCAGCTCAACTTCCAAAGTATTAATATTACAGGCATAAATCACCATGCCCGGCTATTTCTTACTTCTTGGGCTTTGGTAGAAAGTCTTGTTGTTACCCCAAACATAATCATTTTATGATAAAAAGGAAGAAAGGAAGTACTTCAAGCAAAAGTTAAGCAGAAATCCTTATGCCCCTCTCATAAAAAAAAATAGAAGCAGACAAAAATTGGTACAATCACACTTTGGAAAACTTTAACATCTGCCCAAGATGATCATCCATATTTCTTATGACCTAGCAATTTTGCTTTGAGCAATTCAACAAAAATGCGTAAGTATTTTCACCAAAATAATGTGCTAGAATGCTTATGGAAGCACTATTCCTAACAATTAAAGAATAGCAACTGTCCAGATGTCCATAAAGAGTAGAATGCATATAAAAATGTGATATTCACATAATGGAATACTCTACAGCAACAAAAATAAGCAACATACAACTACATGATGAATCTTGCAAAGTAATGTTCAAGGAAAGGTTACAAGCAGGAAAGATTATATACTGTATGGTACCATTTACATAAAACATCAACTTGCATTGATGAAAACATCAACCTGCATGTTTTATGTAAACATCAACATTAATGGACATTATTGGTAACTGGGATAGTGGCTTCCCCTGGGAGTTGAAATGACTCAAAGGGAGCCCAAGGGGGCGTTCTGGTGACAATACTGTTTCTTGGTCTGGGTACTGGTTACACAAGTGGCTCAGTTTGTAAGTATTCCTCACATTGTATATTTGTGATCATTCACTTTTCTTTTCTTTCTTGCTTGCTTTCTTTTTTTTTTTTTTTTTTTTTTTTTGCAGTACTGGGGACTGAACTCCGGGGCATTCTGCCTCCGAGCTATACTCCAAGCCCTATTCTTTATCTTGAAACAGGGTCTCACTAAGTTGCGGAGGGCCTCACTAGGTAGCTGAGGCTAGCCGTGAACCCGGATCCTCCTGTCTCAGCCTCCCAAATGCTGGGATTACAAGCATGTGCCATCATGCCCGGCAATTAGTCACTTTTCTGTGTGTATAGTATATTTCAATAAAAAGTGTGTGTGCCTGTAAAATATTTTATTTTGTTTTTATAGACAAAAACAAAAACTATCGTTTTACACAGCTCATAATTACAACTCACCTCCAGGGAAATAAACCTCCTGCTGCCTCTGAGTGATTAGATCTGGTCTCAGCATCACTTAAATCTCCATAATTTTCCAGCTAATTGTTTAGGGAAATACTGAGAGTCAGTTGCTTCCTGAATAATTCCCACGACTCCTCTTTCCTCCCCAAATGCCATTCCATCTTCACCACCACCTCCCCAGCACCCCCATGTTGATATCCTGCACCAGGGTAAGAGACACCTGTCAGTTCAAGTCTGCACAGTTAATGCTGACACCTGTCATTCACAGTCTCTGCAACTGAATGAACCATCCTCGCTTGGTTCTGGCAAACACCCCAGGGACCAGCCCATCTCTGCCTCTCTGACATCTATCCCAGGCCCCTGCAGAAGAGAGGAGAATCTCGTCGCCCCTCCCTGTCCTTGCAGCAAACACAATAAGGCAAAATAATTACGAATTCTGTGCCCAATCACATGTTGCCCACAACTCAGCATTCAGCATTTAGAAATGTGCTGATCTATTATCAGATACTAATCTGGTTCTTTTCTATATAAAGAGAAATATCACAATAAATTCAATGAGTGCTCATGAGAACTGCCCAAATAAAAAAGCTTTTTGTGTCTATTTAGACTCGACAATGCCCTGTTTGATAAACTAGCTGTGCTAAGCAGAGGCTGGACAACTGATTTTAGAATCATAGAAGCCTCCGTGTGGCTTATGACGACATGAAATAGGACAGAACTCAATTCCTAGAGAGTTCTGAGTTCCTCCCACTCAACAGATTCTGTTTTCCAGAAAAAAAAATATACAAAAGGATGAAATAGCATGTGCCACCCGTACTCGTATTGTTTATTGTGTATGTGAAGAATCAACCCTTGTTGATCGTAAAAGTGCTACTCCGCACTTTTAAGAAATTAAAAATGAACGAGCCTGTAATTTTATGCAAACAGAAGTTGATCTATAAATATCTTTGCTTGGTCTCCATTTCTGTAAATTCCCTTTGGTCTTTCTCCAGCAGTTATGTAGGGGTCAGATCTTGCCTGGCAACTGGTTTAATAAATGAATAATGAAGAGGAATAGGGGTCCCAGAATTAGAATAATAGAGAAACTTGTGTTTCTTAAATATAGAGTTTATTTTGTTTTGATCATGTTTATTTAAAGACTAACTCACACTAGGGATTTCATCTCAACAAACACAGTTAATGATGTATATAATAAACTACATATACCTACATATACAGAGAGACTATAAAAACAGCAGTTTTGTTTAGACATCCAGCAATGCTCACATAGAAGTTGCAATAGTGAGCCAGCAAAAGATAACCAAGCTCTTGTCCAAACAGGTCAATTCCAATGTTCTTCTTTCCATCATTGTGTTCCTTTAGGTACAAAGACTCTTTAAAGCATAATTATGATTTAAATAACCCTTGGTTGTACTATGCTGGAGAAGCTAATGCGTTAGTTTTCCACCAAAAAATAAGGTTCTGTAGAAACAGAATATAAAAGAGGCTCCTGTGGAGATGGGGAACAGAGCATGGGGAAGGGGAGGGCGTTGATGGCACATTTGACTTCCTGAGCGGTTCTTCCTGAGCCTTGACTGACAGCACCCGCTTTTCAGCCCTCATAGAAGCGTTCTTCACTTGCCTGATCCTGGTGGGCTTCATCTCACCTTGGTCGTGAGGACCAATTCTGCCCTTAGAGAGTCAAAACTGCAGCACCATTAGTCCAGGCCCACACAGTCTACACGATCTGGCCCATTTTGCCCTTCCGATCTCATCTCCTACTATTTCCCTACTTAATCACTTCCCTCAAGCCACAAAAGCCTCCTTGCTTTCTAGAAAATTCTCTCCCCCCACCTTTCTTCTGTGCCCAGGACCTTCTTCAAGCTAGGCATGTGTCTCCCAGTGAGCTATATCCCAGCCCACTTTCCAAACGTGTCTAATTCACTGTGGCCTCAGCGCTTCATTCGCACCTGCAGATATCTATGTGGATTCCTCCACTACCTTTTTGTGCTTGTGTGTTTTTATTCAATAGTCACTTTATTCATGTCTTCCCTGAACCACCCAGTTTAAAGCCACAGTTCCACAATTCCTTCCAATACTATCTTCTTTTCTTGCTTTATTTTTCTTAAAATTTTTAAATACCACCTAGCATACTATATACCACTTTTCTTTATTATTTCCCATCTTATTTTGCTATTAGCTACATGGGAACAGAAATATTTGTCTCTGTTTGCTTCTTTCCTGGCATCTAGAATGTACTTGGTGAAGAGAAGGCATTCAATCAATTGTAGAATGAATGAATGATGTTGTTATGTGGGTCTGACAGGTGAGGTTCTGTGTTATTCCCTAGGCCTGGCATTACTTTAGCAATTTAATATCGGCACCTAAAAATTAGCCCCAATCCTTCTCTCTTTGGACTTAGATCTTGATCCTGATCCCCTACCTATACTTGTCCCTACCATCCCTTAAGCAACTTTTCCTGAATCTCTGAGCACTTCTATCTCTGGATAATCCTATTACTATAGTGTATTGTCTGTATAATCATTCATCACCTGGTCTTCATTCAATAAACAAATATTTTTTAAGTGACTTCCATATACTTGGAGCTGAACAACCTTCTACAGATAATATTATGAGGAGGACACAACTTTCAAATATCTGGAACTTTTTCCTTAGTAGCATTTTGTCTTTCAGCTTAGATTTTTTGTTCTTCCTGAAAACTCTGTCCATCTTAAAGATGAGGGCCTACTTTCAGGGCCAAATTCTTTCCAGTGTGCTCCAAAGTGCTGTAGTTAGCAAGCCATGTCTGACAGTCTGAAATTAGAAGCCAACCCTATATAATATATACTGAAAAAAAAAAAAAAAGAAACCCTGAAGGAACATCCAAGAACCTATATTGTTAATTTTATGCCTATTAACTTTCCCCTTCCATTACTTTCAAAAATATTGACCACTTTTGTCCTGAACAAATTTGAAGTAGTATATTTAGCAAACCATTCTTTCCTTCATTTTCACCGTTACGACATCCTTCACTTAACAACTTAGGCAATACCAAACTTGTTCAAACAGTGAGGATGTTAGCTCTTACAAACCTGAAACTCCCACTTGGGCTTAGAAGTGGAAAAACGTGTGTCTTCTTAGGCTCCCCCGTTTTGTTTGTACAAGTTGCTGCTCTGATGGCTTTGATACTGACTCATCAGGTATTTTAATTACTGAAAGTCATTACTTTCTAATAAGAGTCCCATTTAAAAAGCATTATGAAATATACTCCATTTCATGAGAAAGCAATGGTTGTTCTGAAAACCAAAGCCTAATCCAATGGGAAGGTCATGCAACAGCACTAGATAATCCTGCCCACTCCGTTCCTTATCTGGTTACTGCCAAAGGTGTCCACATCTTGAGTTCACAAGTCCTCCACAACCAACCACATTAGTCAAATGCAAATGTCATCGACTTCCCTTTGCTTGCTTTTCCTAGGAAACATACTGTCCTTCAAAATGACATGCATGCTAAGTGAACACGTTAATTGGTCCAAAGGCTAACTCTTCAACCACAACTTCCACTCCTGCTACTGGGTTGCCATGTTGAGCACTGCTTACAAAGCCAGAAGAAATGTGTGTAGGATTTTTTAATCTCTCAACCTGCAACCTGCCCACTACAAATGACTGAAGCTTCTTACAACCACATTATAACCAGGAGTTAGCTTTCTTCTCATAGAGAAGAATGGACTGTATTATAAGTAATTGCTTTCCTTAGTTTAACAAATAGAGTGGCTATGCTGAAAGCCAAGGAAAGGCAGTTGAAGCGGTGGGCTCATTCTGCCACCCTGCAGGGCAGAGTCCTGGCTGCCCTCCTCTTAGTTCAGTATGGCTCTTGTATAATACTCAAGCCAGGAGTGGTGGTGCACACCTGTAATCCCAGTAGTTTGGCGGCTGACACAGGAGAATCACAGGTTCAAGGCAAGTGTAGGGTAACTTACCAAGGAGACCCTGTTTCAAAATAAAACATAAAATAGGGCTGGGGATGTAACTCAGAAGTAGAACGTCCCTGTGTTCAATTCCCAGTTCAAAAAAATTTTTCTTAAAACAGCATGGCTCTTGTATAACTTTAACCCATACATATTCCTTAAATGATCTTTATTGTTCCTACACCTCAGAGAACTCATAACTCATCTATCAATAGTGTGGGAATGGATTTAATTATCTTAAGGCCCAAGTAACAAACATCACTTTCTTTTTTCATTCACTCAACTTGTTCTATGACTAGTTTTTCTTTCTGGACTCTTCAATCTGTCCTTCTCTAACTTTTCCTTGACTATTCTTTTTTTTCAATCTTAATAAAAAATAAAAACATCCCATACATTTCAACCTCATCAAACTCTCAATGGATCTTCCTTTCCCTTCATTGCTAATATCTTCATGGAAAAGTTAAAATGCTCACTTATTTCATGCCTTATCTCATAGTTGTTTCTTAATGTCCTATAATTTAATTCCGTAGTCACAAGTTAACCATGCTTTCCAAGTCACCAGTGAATTTTTAAACACCAAGCACCTTTTACTGAGCCAGCAGCCTTCTTGAGCTTCAGACACTGTTGATTTCCTTCCTTTGTGAAATGTCCATTTCTTGATTTATATCCTTCTTTCATCATTCCTTCTTAAATAAACATATTTCTCATGATTCACTCTTTAGTCTTCTTGATTTTTTACCTGGCATGCTCTACCTTGGTGATCTTATTCAAAGCTTTAATCATCACTTCTAAAGAAAACTGTCCTCTGGGAATGACATTTTGTCTAAGCTCTGAACCTATCTTCTAATTCCTTGCTATTCATCCCTATGCAACTATCAAAGCCAGAAGCATCAATAAACATTTAATTGAATTCATCATTTTCCCAGAGCTATTCCTACTCTCCCATTAATCATAAATGTCACCTGAGTACACCCTTCCCTACTGTCCTGTCTGCTGTCCTCTCCTTCGGGCCCTCTCCTGCTCCCTCTCACACATTTGTATCTGCCAAGCAGGGTGCCCTTGCTCCAGGTTCTCATCCCTCCTCCATCTGCACACTTTGAGACCAGTTATTTTAGTGCAGTAATTTAAATGGCTCCCTCTACTGGATGAAGTGCAAACTCTTTGGCCACTTTTCAAACCTTTGCCTTACACCTTCGCAGCCTAACCTCTAGCAACACTTTTCACTTATGGTTTCCAAATGCACTCTCAAGCTTCTGTGCCTTTAAAATTTCCTATCCTGTTGTCTAGAATATCTTTCCTACTCTCCCTTTTTTCTCCTGATGCTTAGTTACTGGTCCAGGTCCAGCTTAAATTCACTTTCTTTCCATATTATTCCCTGTGTCTTCCATTATCATCTGATTAAAAGAGTCTAGTGCTCCTCCCCTGTAGCCCCACAGAACTTTATGGATTGTGAATACCTTCAATATTAAAGCTCCACCATATTTGGGACCCGACTTGGTCCTTGGCATGTAGCAGGGGCTCAATGTTATCACCCACTTTGAAAATATTTATGTATCATACCCTGGGCACTGTTTTAAGTGTTGGCATTATAATGGTGGAAAAATAGACAAGATTCACATGTAAATAGGGTCTCTAGTTGAGGATGAATTATACACTCACCATAAATAAAAAGTAGTTATTTAACTTCATTGTACTTCCTGTACCCTTTGTAATCCTTACCTGAAAAACAACTTCCTACATGTGATATTGCTATTGTCTTGGACTATTATTCAATACATAATTACCTGGTAGTAAGTTTAAATATCATTGGGATAATTAAAATTATGGTGATCTGGTGCCTAAAGTTTACTCTTTTTTTTAGTAAAAGAGGAAGACCAAAGAAAGGCTTCAGAGAAATGCAATAAATGTCTAAATACCATGGTGCACATAAGTGTGTTTTTCTGAGGCAGTTGGAAGAATATAAGAGAAAGGGAAAACATTACTATATTAAGAGAGGCTAAAGAGGCATCATGTTGAGAAAAACACAGCCCTGAGCAGTAGTTTAGGCTACCACCATCTGTTACATCTTTTGAAAATTTCCTGATGGTTCCAAGAATTGCAGAGTTTGTGTCCAATGTCCTGCAACATCACTGAGATTTCCTGTAGTTGTCTGGATTTTTCCAGGCATAGTTGGGTCTGCAAATGCAATGTTAAGCAAACTGAACAAAAGACAGCCAGACAGTTCTATTGGAAATGAGGACAGCATTAATTATTCAGAAAGCAGAGAAAGCAACACAACTCTTAAGGGTGTTTCAGATTCATTGTAGTTGGTGATGAAAATGTCCATAAAATTCTCCCCCAGGAACTGCTTCATAAGGCTAATCTCCATAGTATATATTCTTTAACTTATAGGATAATTTACTCTACCATTTATCTCACCTGAAAGCATCCCAACATTATTACTTAAACCACACTGTTAAAAAGGCTGAGATAAATCATGTGGGCAGATGGTGGTTTAAACATGCCAAACTAGAATCAGGCTTAGAGCCGCACCAAATAACCCACTGACATTCCTAGGCGTGACAGGAAGCCTCAAGTAGCACTTTTTCTGAGAACCTTTTCTCTTATACAAGTTGGAAGGTTTCGGGATGTAGCCTGCTTGTCTGCTCCTGATGACTGTTAATGAGAACTTGGAATTGAGGACCAGCCAGCACCTCTTTGCAGTCTTTCCCTGGTCCCCATGGTCCCTTCCATTTGGTCAAATCCCCTCCTGGCATGACGAATAGTGTTGGTAACATTTCCCAATGAATGTCCCAGTTAAGGCTCTTCCAAGAAATCTAAACACTAGGTTCTCTGTCATCCCTCCAGCTCTATTTCATCCCTC